>JAMXBD010001760.1:0-296441 GCA_024138025.1 Combretum micranthum
CTTTCTTGCATTCATAACAAATAATTTCTTGTTTCTTCTCTTCTTTCATCTCCTTTTTCTTGTCTTTGTCCTTGAAGAATTTACCTGCATCATATCTCTTAGTTTCGAATTTTTTAGTAAATTTCTTACCTTGCTTTCTTCTCAGAATTTTGCCAATTCTTTTAGCCAACAAGTTGATGTCATCACTATCATTGCTACTGGTCTCTGAATCTGATGCATCCGCATGAACTTCCTTTGCTTTAAAAGCAATGGCTTTCTTGCTTCCTTCTGCTTCTTCAGTAGCATCTATGTGAGATTGATACGCCATCAGTTTCTCCTTGAGTTGACTTAAGGTTAAAGCGCTGAGATCATTTGCTTCTTCAATGGCCGTTTTCTTTGCATCCCAAGCTATAGGTAAGATCCTTAGTATTTTCCTGACAAGATCAGCTTCCTCTATCTTCTTTCCAAGAGAAGCTAGCTCGTTAGTTATAGAAACAAATCTATCAAAAGCATCTTTAATTTTCTCTTCAGGTTTGAATTTGAACAATTCATATCTTTGCAAGAGAGCATTGATTTTAGTATCTTTAATTGTTCTCGTTCCTTCATAGGTCTCACTAAGTGTATCCCATACTTGCTTAGCAGTAATGCAAGATGAAATTAAATAGAATTCAGATGGTGAGATAGTAGTTAGAAGAAGGTTCTTAGCCTTGTTGTTCTTCTCTATTGCTCTCTTCTGATCTTGAGTTAATTGTGCTTCAGCAGTCACGTTCACTTGATAGTCTCCAACTGAAATCACCTGCCATGAGTCAAAATCATTAGCCTTGATGTAAGTCTCCATGCGCATTTTCCAATAAGGATAATTAGAACCATTAAAATAAGGTGCTCTATTCACTGCAATATTTGTTTCAGCCATGATACTTGGATCACTCAATAATAATTGAGGCAAGCTCTGATACCAATTGTTGGTCCCAATAATGTAAGCAAGAGGGGGGGTGAATTGCTTTTTCACAAAAATAAATTCTTTTCGAAATTTTCAATTCACTTCCTTTTGATTACTTTATTAAACTTAGAATTAATTAAACTTGCTGTTTAGAAACTAATCACAGCTGATAATCACACTTGTATATCTATTTTAATTCAAAACAGATCAAATTTAATTTTATGCGGAATACAGACAACTCTCTGAAGTACTCTCTGAAACAGGTTCTGAAACGTGACAGTTTATCAAATACTTCAATATAAATTGCACGAAAATAAAAAGAGTAGGGTAGAGAAAAATGCAAATCGATTTATAGAGGTTCCGCCTCGAGCGTCAGTCCTCTCTTCCAACTCCACGTTGGGGACCCGGTATTCCACACCGGTTTGTTCCACTATATCCAAAATCAAAAGTTACAAGCTTGTCTTGCCAATCCTCTTGGCTACAATACACTCTGTCCCAATTCTCACGGTTATCCTATAACACACAATTGGTCTAACAGATAACTTGCAACACTCAACCTCACTCAAAAAAATTGAATGATACTCAATCAAGGAAATACAATAAATATCCTATCTTTCGAACAAAAATATTGTGAACACTTTGTAACGCAAGGACTTTTGAGAGAAATGCACTCGAAGACTTTTTCTTTCAACAGAGAGTTAGAGCAAGATTCGTTCTTCTCATCATATCTTCCTTGTTGTTGTGCTTCCTCTATATATATTGTTTTATCTCAACGGCTAGCAAAGAAGTCGTTCAAAACAATTCGAATTCTTCTCAAATTGAAAATATTTGACTTGGCAAATTCCCTCCTTTGAAGTGTCTGTTACGTGTATGATCAATCCCGAATAATCTTCTTAGCTTTATCCAAATTTCGTTGATGCTGTCATCTGATAATGTCTCATATATCTTGATATGTTTATCCATAACAATTTGGATAAATACTTCAACAAACTATCCCATAAAAATAGTGATATCCTTTATCCTTGAAGATAAGCTTTAAAAGATCTTCGTTTCGAAAATTTGAACCAACATGAACTTGGTAAAATATATCCCTTATCTTTAGGAATTTGCTGACCACGTGAAACATAAAAATCTGACGATCTTCTTCCTCAAGAAAATTAAATAGACGTAACTTATAATAAAATTGATGAAATAAATCCCCTTGGATATTTTATCCAACTTTAGTGGAACAAAATGAATATACTACCCAAATATATTCATTTCGTGGAGTCAGGCCTTCAGATGATAAGGTATAAATAAATTCGCAACATTCTGTGCATCTTCTGTTCTGGAACAGATTTAGTTTCTGATCTTCCTTCTGAAAATGAATCTGAAATACCTTCTGAAAATGACTCTGAACTACCTTCTGAAACAATTTCTAAAAAATCTGATGATTAGTTCAATCATGAAATATTTTGGTTTTGGTTTTGGTTTTGGTTTTGATTGCTATACTTTATTTATTTGTTAAAAAGACTTTTACTCCTTTTTGTTATCATCAAAATATTATGAGAGATTCCAACAGGTTACCCTAGAGTCCAATAGACTAAAGAAGGAAGCTAAAGATCTTCACTCTAAATTGGATAGCCTTAAGGTAGAAGGAGCTTACTTCCTTTTTTCTTCTATTGTCTTCTTCTTCTTCTTCCTTCTCTTCTCTCTCTCTCTCTCTCTCATCTCTCTCTCTCTCTCTCTCTCTCTCTCTCTCTCTCTCTCTCTCTCTAACTGTTTTCGTTTTCTTGCAAGATGAGTTCAATGCTGCTTAGGCTCGAATAGCGAGCTTAGAGAGCAGGTGTAAGCCTCTAGATTTTAAGTTGCGGTTTATGCTTAAACCCTAAATCGGAAGTCAGCCAGAAACCCCTAAAGTCAAAAATTTATAACAACCCTAGTAGAGTTAGATCTGACAATCATGCGCTCTTAACCTCTAAATAATGAAATTGAAATAATTATGGATAATAGTTTATAATAACATCAGGAAACTTAAAAATATCAGATTCATTAACTTTTAGTGTGTTTCGGATCTGAATGGGATCAGTTTTTAAAAACTGTGCTTTGGTATCCTAGACGTAAAAATATCAATAACACAGTTAGATTCTAAAAATACAATGATTCAAAAATATCAATTTTATAATTTTTTCGGTATCTAAAAATATCAGATATAGCTTAATTATGCGTATTTTCTTTACTACTAGTATTAATTTATCTTATCTGCTATTCATAGTACTATTTTACACTATTCATTACTGTTTATCTATTTCTACTTTTTCTATACCTATTCTTATACTCTACCATACATATTTCATACTTTTTACTTTTCCTATACACCTTTAATCACATCATACCTTATAAATTATTACTTTAATTAACAAAAATACAAAATAAACCTCTCTCTCGCTCCTCTCCCCTCCATACCAACGCCACTTCCCCAAAACGCACAGTATTTTCTTCATTTTAATTAATTCACATAATTTTCTTCCTCAAAACTTTATAAATACCACCCCCTCTCCCTCTATTTCTTTTACACACTCATTTACACAAAACAAAACTCTCCTAAAATCACTCTTCAATTCCTCTCTTCAAAATCTCTTTTCATTCTCCAATTTTCCTACATTTCTTCTACCACATACTAACCAAAAACTACAAACTACCAACCATATTCTATCTTAGCTAAATTTCTTACCTATATTTTCTTACCATGTTGTGTAACTTAACATGATCATGGTATATGTTTCTTAAACATTTAAATGTATAGAAGTAACGTTATGTTCATGTTTTGCTCTTGTTTATGAATATATTACATTTTATCATTATTTTGTTTTATTATTGTTATTATGTTACATGGTATTATTATTGTTCTAACCTATCTCCTATATTATGTTATCTATATTTATGTATTTATATATACTTCTTAGAGCATATAAGCTCACTAACATAACTGATATTTGTTTATTATACTTTGCAATTTATTTATTACATGCTTTAATATTAAGACTAGTATTTCTAGTCTTAAACTTATCCTTATCAAGTCAAAATGATCTTCTTATTTCTTTTGTTTTTCTTTTTTGAACTTACCCATGACTAAGTCCGAAAGCCTTAAAATCAAGTTGAGACTTCTAATACTTGATATTTATTTCTTGCTCATCATTATATTTTCCATTTTTATTCTTATTATTATTTTTTGTTGTTACTAGCTACATACTCATTGTTCATGCATGGTCATATTGATGGTTGTCTTAATTGAAATAAAAAGTTCTTCTTATGATAAAAGAAAACAAGCTCAACTTACTTTAAAAGTGTAGTTTATCACTTAGGAAAAGTTTCATTAAGATATAGATTTAATTTCAACCAAATACTTTTCAAGGATTTTTTTAGACAAAAAATCGCCATAGATTCAAGTGTTTGTGACATACAAAGATTTTACAAACAACTGAGAAACTCTTTATATCTTTCAAACTATCATTAAAATCTTAAGTTGATAATACTTTTCTATGAGAAATTTTCTTAAAAACTTGATTATATAAATTCCTTACTAACATATTTAGTAAATACAAAGACCATCACAAGTTTTCCAAAATAAGTCAAGAATAAACTCACCAAGTAAAGTATACTTAGATAATAAAATTTGAGAATAACTTAGAAAGACTAAAGTTTTTGAATAAAAAATTGTCTGTTAAGAATTAAGGAAAGTAAATTATATCACATATTTAATGACATAAAAATCCTTAGTTTTATTTCCAAACACTTAACATAATTTTATCAAACTTCACTTTTTCAAATACCAGGACAAAATTATTTTATGAAAAATCATTGTTTAAGACAACATCATTAATATCATGTGTACAATATGAGTTACCTATGTATTAAAAAGATTTTTCAACTATATAGATATGTATATGTTTGCTATGGGATTTTTAGTTGAGAAAAAGTTTGGAAAAATTATGTTTTAAAGACTAGGATTTTCATATTGATTCTATACCTTATCTTTTAGAGACCAAAATGACATTTTATGAAGAAAATAACCTTATAAATAGATAGATTTTTTCAAGTAGGTAGAAAACGATATATAATATGCGAAATTCCAAGTTAAAATGAGCGAGTTATGACTATTTTAAGTTGGAATTTCACCCTACATGATTTTTGACAAACTTAGTGAAATATAATGACAAGTTTAAGTAGAACTTTTAAAAAATACTCATTTTTGGGTATTTCTCTTATTTATGTGACGTTGAGTCCGAGCTTCCCTACCTAGAGGATTATTTTGACTAGGAGCTTCTACTGCCATAACTAAGTGAGTTTAAATCCTTATATTTTTGTACTTATGTTTTTACTTATAGATTAGCGGCACTAGAATTAGGAAAAGATAAAAACATGATAGTGTATGTGCCTTATTTATATGATTGAACTTATGTTAAGTATATTGAGGTGGGAATTGTTAACTAATCTTTGTATGATTTAGTATAGAAATGATTTGTTTGCGAACTCTATGATCACTTTTTAAAATATCTAATATTATGTCATGATTACTTAAATAAAATTATTCATGCATGATATGTAGTGAGTCACATTGCATTCATTACTATGCCCTTGCTGGGATAAGGGCATAGTAATGAGGCCTGTAGAACCTGAAATTCTACTCCATGGCAAATAATCGCCCATAATAAAATGGTGGATGGACACTTGAAATAACTATATTTTAGCGGCTAGTAGTGGCTCGTATAAAAACTACAAAAGTTTCATTTGCGAACTATGGCCTTGTTGCCCGGAACACCTAACCTCGGATGGAGGGGTAAATCCACTCAACATATGATTCCCAGAAGATCATATGTATTGTTTACTCATGTGTTTGATTGCATCTCATATGCTTATTTAAATAACTTGTTTGAAATTGATTATCCGAGTACTTTATTTGTAGAATTAATTCTCACTAAGTAAGAAGCTTACCCCCTTATAGATATCTATTGCAGTACCCCTATCTATGGTTGAAGCCCTGATGATATTTCTCTCAAGTACTAGCTTTTGAACTAAGGAGTTTTTGGATGAAGTTAAATTAGTAGTAGACTTAGATTTCTAAGTAAATATCCAATGTATTTATTTTGGATAAACCTTGTTAGACTTTATCTTTTGAAAAGGGAAATGCCTTTTTAATATGTTGTAAGACCTTTATAATTATATATTTAAGATGTTTATGTTATGATTTCCATTCTTAATTGCTATATGAATGTCTTATTAAACAACTTGTTTCAAAGTTGGACCTCTATGATTGTGAAGGTACACTTACACCTGGTAACGAAGGTTTTAGGATGACTAAAGTTATCGCACTTAAGTTTTAATATTGAGTGTGGCGGACTGTCATGTTTAGGATACCTTTTGGGGTTTGACAGTAGGAAGGTCATGACCCCCATAATGGAGAAATTAGTGATATGGTGGCTCATGAAGAGTGACGAGTGGACCCAGCTGTCATGACTTTAAATAATGGCCTATTAGGTTTACTTTAAAGTGGTCATATCATGTGTGTACCCATGACATAAAGACCGCCTTACAAGTCAGTGATTGCAAGACTCTAATTACTTCTCACATATTCTCCTTCACTCTCACTAGTCCCTCAAGATTCACAACACACACACATATTTGTCTGTCTTAAAAAACTTTTCATGAGGTTTTAAGGAGTAATTTTTTAGAAAGGCATCGAAGCCTTTCCGTGCATTTAGGTGAAGGATCTCATTCATAGCTCCAAATTCATTTCACTAGCTTGCAAACCAGTAGGGGAGGTTTCTAGAAGAACATTTGTCAAAGAAGATGAGCCATGTATGAGTCCGTGTAGCATTCGAACGAAAGAAAGCATTCCACCAAGCTTACTTATAATCATAATAATTATATTGCATTCGGTGGTTAGGTTGAGTATTGGTGATTGGATATTAAAGTTGAGGGGTTCAAAGGGTTGTTTTCCAAATGTGCTAGTCCATTCACTAAAGTTATAAACCTTATGAATTCTAGCAGTTGAATAGAGGGTTATTCCATTTTGTTGAAAATGCTTAAAGGAAACTGATTGAGTTTCAGTTAAGATTTTCTCATAGAATTCCAAAGTTTTGAAAATGTCATTTGGAATAAAATGGATTTTTTTTGAAAACATTTTACTAGCATATTCATAAGGGTCTTTTTCAAATACATCTTTCTCTGCTAGGAGGATATATTTGAAAATGGCTTTTATGGAAAATGCTGATTTTTGAACATTTTTGTGAGGGACAATTTCCTTCCTTGAGGAAGAAGCCACCTCAGTTATTTGAAAATTTCGGTGTGACTTCTTTCGAGAAAGAACCACACCTTCTTGTTGTGGTTTTATCAATGTATGAAATTTTTTACTAAGAGGTTTCTCTTCCTCTTCTGTACATTTTGCCACTAGGGTCATTGAAAGATTAGGTGTATTTTTTTCCTCAGGGGCCTTTATGGAATTGGTGTTTGGTTGGTTAAGGGCCATTGCCAGTGCCTTGAACAATTCAGGGGTAAGAAATTGGGATAAATCTTTCGTTGATTGGGAAGATTTCTGAGAAGGGGATTGAACCATTTGAGATGGCTCATTTTTTGAGGGTTGAGCCTCTTGAGAGGATGGTTCGTTTATTGCAAAGGGTTTGGCTACATTAAGCCATGTCTTAATGTCTGCGAGACCTTTCTTTTTTGGGGGGTCTGCTTTCCCCTTTCCTTTGTCTTTCTTGGGAGGTATCTCCCTGCAGAAATTCACGGGTGAGGAAGTCAGGTAGTGTATTGGTTTTTCCATTGATGTGTTCAATATTGAGATCAAAACATGATAGAATTGATTGCTATCTGGCAAAAAATCTGTTTAGAAGCTAAATTTTGAACATAATTTTGTAGAACATTTTTAGCTGACTTACAATCAACTTTTAAAAGAAATTTTTGATTTAACAAATCTCCTTGAAATTTTGAAATCGTTAAAACAATGGCTAAAATTTCTTTTTCGATAGTGGAGTAGTTCATTTGACATTCGTTCTAATGTTTGGAGACAAACTGGACTACACATTATTTTCCATTATTGACTTGTTTGAGATATCACCGTAACCAATGTCAGACGCATCAGTTTCTAAAATTTTTTGTAGAGATGAGTCAGCAATATTGAGGCAGGGTATCTCTTTGATTTTGGTTTTAATAAGTCTGACAACAGTGGTATGTTTATCAGACCAAGGAGGAGGATTTTTCTTAAGCCTATCATGCAATGGTTTGCAGATAATACTTAGGTTAAGAAAAAAATCCGCGACATAATTAAGGCTTCCTAAGAACCTTTGGAGTTGGTTCTTATCCTTAATTTCATCAGGGAATTTGGAAGTGAACTCTATTGACCTTTGGATTGGCAATATGGTTCCATTGTGGATGTTGAATCCCAAAAATCTAATTTTGGTTTGAAAAAGGAAAATTTTTGTTGGGGAAACAACAAGTCCGTTTTTCTTGGCAACATTCATAAATAATTCAACATGCTTGAAATGTCGATCTATGTTGGGAGAATATATCAACACATCATCAATATAAATTATTATGAAGTTGGAGAAATCATTGAATATTTCATTCATGATTCTCTAGAACTCAGAAGGTGCATTCTTGAGGCCGAATGGCATAACATTCCACTCATACTGCCCAAAAGGAGCAGTAAACGCGGTTTTATATCTATCGGCTTCATTGATTTGAATTTGCCAGAATCCAGATTTCATATCAAATTTTGAGAAGATTCTAGCACCATAAAGGCGGTTGAGTAAATCTCTTTTATTAGGTATTGGATACCTAATCCATTTGAGTGCTGTGTTGAGAGGCTTGTAATTAATTACAAGCCTAGGTGTTCCTCTCTCAATCTCAGCATTTTTTTTAACATAAAAAGCTGAGCAACTCCATGGGGATTTACTCTTTCTGATTAAGGATTTTTGTAATAAATCATTGATTTCTTGCTTACAATGGTTTAGAACAACTTGGTTCATTTGTGTTGGTCTAGCCTTGGTGGGGATGTTCTTTTCATCAAAATTATTTTCATAAGGAAGATCAACAATATGGCATTTTCGATTCCAAAAAGCATTTGGTAGGTTTGAACAAATCGATTTTTGAATCTCTTTTTGTAATTTGGAAACATTTTCTTTTAGAGTTTTCTCTAAAAGTTGTTTTTCAATTTTATAGAAAGATAAATCATTTTGTAAAAATTCCAAATGTTTTTCTTTTGATTGAATTAAGCAATTCAATTCTGAAATCGAATTTGCCTTTAATTGGTTTAATGACCTTGTTCTAGGTTTTGAGACAAAATTAAAAATAATCTTGTTTTTCAAATATTTTGTTTCAATACCTTGATCATTGACCTTGAAGGGTTGGATAAGATTGATGAAAGGTGTTCCTAAAATAACATTATGCTTAAGATTTTTGACAAGAAGGAAAGTAGTGTTATAGGAAACATTGTCTTTCATTATCTTAACATCTGTTAACCTGAAATCAATCTGTAATTTGTTACCAGAAGCTGAGCTAAGAGATTGGGTTGTTTTTTCAAAATATTTTGTTGGTACTAACCCTTCTCTTATGCAATTTAAATCTGCTCCAGTATCAAATAATGCAGTTGTTTCTAAGATGAATTCATTGTTGATTTTCAATGTGATGTTGATGATCCATTTTCTGGTGGTTACCTCTATAAGATGTAGAAGGTAATTATCTTGATCCTGAGATTCTAAAGACTTTATTTTGTCAATAATGTTTTCCTCATTCTCAAAATCAGAAAATTCTTGATTCAAACTTTGTTTGAAATCAAGAAATTCTTGTTTTAACTTCATTTGCATGAGTTTCAACTCTTTGATTTCTTCTTTCTGAATTTTTATTTCAGAATGAAGATCATTGACAGAGATTGGCTTTTTCTGTTTTGGTTTTCCTTTTTCAAGAATTTCATTAAGACTATAGGGAAGCTTTGGTATGACATGATTCACACTTTGCTTTTCTATTGTCTTAATGTATTCTTGTTTTTCGGGATTTGGTATCTGGTCTAACCTTAGAAGAATATCTTCTTCTTCTTTAGTTAGAACATAAATTTCTTCTGAAGAAGTGGATTCAATGTCATTGACTTGAATTCCTTCATTGTCAGAAGAAGAAATAGAATCAGAATCTGAGGAGTAATCATTTTCTGCAAAAAATTGTAAAAGGTGTTCCATTGTTTCTTCATTAAGGTTTGATTCATTGATTTTGTTATTGATTTTATTTTGCTGTATGGCCAATTTTTCCACATTTAAAACATTTAAGTTTTTTTCCAAAATTGTTTGTCCTTCTTTTTGAAAGGTTTATTATCCTGTTGTTTTTTCTCATATTTATTTTTCTTAAAGAATTTTTTCTTTTTGAAATTTCTTTTAGATTTTTTATGAGAAAAACATTCAGTGCATTTGTTTTCTAATTTTTTATTTTGAAAAGAGGGATCATATTGGGCACAGAAGTCTCCAAGACTTTTGTGTTTAATTCTTTGTTCATTCTTCAATTGTTTTTGAAGTTTGATGTTGGTGCAAAGATTTGTTCCAATCTTAGAAACATATGAGGCTAATTCTCCATATGAAAGTTGATCATTAGGGATTTCACCATTGTAATCTTCTTTGATTTTATTTCTTACTTGATCACCTATGAGATTAAGTAATCCTGCAACAAACTTTTCTTTCCAAAAAGCTTGATTACAATCATTTCTAAGGAGGACTCTTTGGAAGAATACATCCTTATATTGGCAAAATTCTCCTAATGATTTACATTTCATGTTAGACAACAATTCTAAGGATCTGTCTCTAAAATGAGATGGATCACCAATAAAATGTTGGCTAATAGAATATATGAGAGTATTAACCATATGGGGGATAGGTTCATCATTTTCATCCAGGATTTTTACTCCTTCTTTATCGACTTTGTATGAAGTAAGAATAAAATTTCTTCATTCATCATCCAAATAATTATCCCACCAACCTTTTAATTGTCCAGTAAAATCGAAAATTATCATGATGGCGATGTGATAATCACTTGTATCATTTGTTTTATTGGTGTTTGAAAATATTATCATTTGATTTAAAACATTGAGAATTTTTTGTTCTGAGGCTCCATCTATGTTCCATTCATAAGTGGATCCTGCAGAATATTTGTTTTGATAATTGTTTTCATCATTTTCTTCGATCAAGATATCAGGAGGGGTTGCTCTCTGATAGTAAAGTTTCTGAGGTTCTTTCCAGGTAACTTTGTTGATTTGATCAATTTGTTCGAAAAGTGAGCTGTTAACTGATTCGTTATCAATTTCATTTAAAACATCGATATTTTGATTTTGATTAGTGATAAGATCATATTTTATACAACTTGTTGATATTCATAAGAGCTAGATGGGATATTTGTTTTGATTAAAATTCATGTTTTAGGACTAATTTGGACTAAGAAATCAAAACAAGAAACTTTGAAGAGAAAATGGAAAAAATTGAAGTATACACCGGCATTTCAGCATTCAAAGCCACCGGCGTTCAGACGGCTTACACCCAAGGCCGTTACCAACACTGCCAGCTTTGCCAGCCTTTAATTCAATCAACTTTACGCCGCCTCTAAGCCGCCGGCGTAGAAGTTCAACAGGCCAACTTACATGGAAGGCTGGCAGCCTAGAATTGAAACATCACCAGCTTTGAAGGAGTTACATTCTAAGCTGGCACCTAAGCCGCCGGTGTTGAGGCAGTGTAGACCACAGATGTGGAGCGACATGAAGACAAAAAATACTTTGAGGAAAGTAAAGAGACTAAAGAAGTTGGAGCGTCTACGCCGGTGTCAAAGCCGCCGGCTTTGGGATAGCTTTCGTTATAAATCGGCCCAACGCTTCATTTCTAATCACATACGCCGGCTAGATCTACATCTAAGCCGCTGGCGTAGAAGTGGTCTACATGTGTGACTGACGTTGAAAGCTGCCTGTGCACTGCCTGCGCAAAGGAGAAATTGAAGATACGCCGCCTGTAAGCCGTCGGCGTAGGATCCATAACTGCCGGCTTTGGATGAAACTGCCATTTTTCTTTAATGAGTTGTTACGAAATTTTTCCTATAAATAGGGGGTCTTCTCCTCACTTTCAGAATCATCCAAGCAGCTCTGAAATACACTATAATACATAGATTAGAATTAGCATTTCATAGAGATTTTTGAAGGGATATTGAAGTTTTTCAAGAAATTGCAAGTGAAGCTTTGATATTTTGAATTGGTGATATCTGATCTTTTCCTTTTATGCAATTCATATATCTGAATATTCTGATCATAATGAAATCATTTACAATTTCTTATCTGATTTTTGAATCATCATCCATGAGTAGCTAAATACTTTTTGTGGGAAGTTGATGAAGCTTTAAACATGCTAAAATGATCTTTGAAACCATGTTATAAGATAGTTAGAATCATGGAATATTCATATTGAGTTCTGATTATTCATCATATCTTTGGTGTATAAGAATTCTGATAATTTGGAAGGGAAATTAGGGTTCATATGAATTCATAAATTGAGATTAAATTACAATTGCGGAAGCGGCGGAGTTTAATCTAATTTAGAAATTGTCCATATATACTAATGCAATGTTTTATATTGATTTCTCACTAAGGAATTAGGGGATGTTAATATAAAGTATTAGTAAATTATAGAATCGGAAGGTTTATAATTGTAATTTTGATTCCACGAATAATTTATTTAGCGGAAGTTATTGGATTATTTTTGTGGTTTAAAAGGTTTTTAACTCTGTTTTTAAATCTTGACAATTTCTTATGAATATCCATGAATCTAATTATCATTATAACATGACTTCAAGTAGATTGGCAATAGTTTAAAGTGAATTCTGTTCCTCCCACACTTTTCTAACATATCACTCTCTTCAAAAGCTCATTGCATTCATAGTAGATACTTAATTAGATAATCTAGTTTAATCTTAATCTAATCATTCTAAAAGATCAATTGCCTAGATATTAGTATTAGTTGATAACTGTCTAGTACTTAATAGATCTCTGTGGGATCGACACTTGACTCATGCTATATTACAAGATAAGGCCTAGTACGCTTGCTGGATAAGATGCTTTGAAAATTCAATACTAATTCAGCACATCAATTAGGGTATCCTCAATGGTCAAGCCCATGAGTTTTGTATAGGATGATGTTGCAGTGTTAGGGGTTTTGTTGAAATCAATTTTTTCTTTTGATTTTCTTTTCAAAGCTTCTAAAAATTCTTTAGAAGGGTTTTTGGGAAATTCAAAAGGTTTTATCAAAGGGGCCTTAATTTCCTGTTTTTCTAAAGCTTTTAAAAATTCTCTAGAGGGATTTTTTGGAATATATAAAGAATTATTTGGGAAAGTTTTGGGTTTATCATTGTCCAAAATAACTTAAATCTTGTCTAACTGTTTGCCCATAGTGTGCAAATGTTGATTGGTGAAGTTATTTTGGTCAATGATTTTCCTGATTCCGCTTTCTTCGTTATCAGAAGACTTGAAAGGTGCCAGAGTAATATCTTTATTCTTATAAACTTGTTTTAATTGGGTGAGTGGTGGATGGTTGGACTCAATTGCTTGTCCATCACCAATCTGCCAAGTAAAACAGTGGTTTATAACATTGATTTGTTTAGAGGCCAAATAATATTCTGGAACCAATCAAAGAATAATATTTGGATTTGATTATCAAACATGAATTTGTAATATTCATCTTTGATTTCATTTTTAAAATCAGAAAAAGTATTGAAATACTAATTCCTGATTTCCTTATTTTTGGTTGAACCAAACTCTTTGTTTAGATATTCCTTATCAGGTTTGAAAGGTTTATTTAGAACATCGAGTTCATCTCCTTGGACCTCAGAGTAAGTTGGTTCCTCATAAGCAGTTTGTTGGTGAACTGATCTATGTAAACCATTATCTCCTGCCACAATTCCTATCAAAGACGGATTGCTTTGATTTGGAATTGCAAGAGTAGTTTCAACAGAAGGAGGATTATTTTGATTTAGGGGAGCTCTAATATTCATAGGAGGTACGGAGGAGGAATAGTAATCACAGGTGGAGGTAGGTCAAAAGATCTTCTCGAAGAAGAAGATGACATTGTCCTAATTTGCACATTATTTCTGGGTAGATCCAGAGATCTCCTAGAAAATTGAATGGTTACTTTTCCTTCAGGATGTTGTATAACATTGGTCAGTTCAGTGTTATACACAATCTTTTTTGGAAGAGGATTATCTACTTCCCATTGCTGGGGTAGATTGATTTGGTTCCATTGAATCATTTTGGGTATGGAAACATTGGCTTTTGAAAGATCTGTCTGGATTAATAAGGTTTGACCTCTCCTGTCAACCTTAAAAGCCTTAGATCCAAAAGCTGTTTTCATAAGTTTATAACATACCCTGTATATTACAGCCATTGGAAGTGATCCTTCCAACATTCAGTAGTTGTGAGTCTTAATCTGAAGGATTAAAGACTTCATGATTGTTTTATCCTTTAACCCTATGGTTACATTAGGATGACAATCGAATTGGATAGGGCCATTACTCAGGCTAGTTTCTATTGTAGCATGAATTGATCTTTCATACTCTAGTTCTGTAAAGTCTCTGAGTATCATGAGGACGGAAGTATCCAGGCCTAATTTAGTAAGCGGTTTAGCTCCTACTTGAACCAGACCTATGTGGATATAATTCCAATCATTGGCATATTTTTTGATAGATTCTTTGTTAAGAATCTCTATAGAGGTGAGGCCATCAGAAATAGGAACATCCTTTTCTTCTGTGGCTATAACATAGTCATTTTTGGAAAAGATTTTCCACTTAGCCATTTGATATATTTCATTGTAAGCCAGTTTTGGAATTTTCCAATTATCTATGGCTTCATCAAATCCTTCATATGTATTTCATCTCAATTTAAAATATTATCTTCTGAACTTTGCTCCGAGGGAGCAAAGCTAGAAGAGGACATAGTTCTTTTTAATAAATTCATAATAACAAAACTACTTTTTTTTTTCTAAAATTGTATTACATTTTTACAGGACTACTTTTATCCCAAACTGTGACTTCCAAATTATGACCTTCAGCAACCTCTTTAGGAATTACGCCTGGCCTCAGTAGGCTAGTCTCACTCTGGGATCACCACTAATGGTAATCGTCCCAAGTAAAATTGTAATATAAATTTTTTACTCTTTTTTTTTTACGAACTATATCCCCTTCCTGGCTATTAAGGATATAGTTCGTAAAAAAAAAAAAATTTACATATAGTTTTAGAAAAATAGTTTTAGTTACCGATATTTCCATAAATCACATGGATTGTAAAGAATGGGATACCTTACGAAAGATGAAACAAGATAAAGCAACTTAGGTTATTTATCATCTACTATCAAAGGAGATTATAAAAGAAATAAATCAAGTTTTAAGTATTTTCTCTCAACTAAGTTTAGATGACATTTTAACCCTCTAATTATCATGACTTGATCTTTGACAAGCTCTGCGCTCGGTTCTTATCCCAATCCCGACATTATGATTTCTTGCAAAAACAAACTATTAAGGGGGTAAGCACAACTAGCTTAGTGAAAATATTCTCACATTAATGTACTTATACAAGAAAATCAATCAAGTTATTAGACAAGTATATGAGATGCATCAAACACGTGAGCAAACAATAGATATGGTTTTCCAAGAATCATATGTTGAATGGATTTATCCCTCCATTCGGGGTTAGGTGTTCAGGGCCATATAGGCCATTATTCGCAAATAAAGTTATTGTAGTTTTATGTAAGCCACTGCTAGCCGCTAAAATGTAGTTAATTCATGTGTCTACCCACCATTTTATTTGAGCGACCATTCACCATACAGTAGAGTTTCGGGCTCTACGGACCTCATTACTATGCCCTTGTCCTACTAAGTGTATAGTAATGAATGCAATGTGACTCACTACGTGATATGCATGAATCAATTTAATTAAGTACCCATGATGTAATATTAGATATTTTAAGAGTGATCATAGAATTTGTAGATGTCGAGCCTGGATTTTTCCATTATCTGGTTCATTTCTCCTAACCCGATTCACATTAAATCCGAACCCATTTAACATGAATCCTCGACTAGGGTTAAGAAAATTTTAATTTTTGAAAATGATTTAGAGTCGCCCCCGATATAAATCGAGAAAAAATAAAAGCTAGGATCAATGGGTCGGTTGATCCTAACTTAGCTACTAGTCTGCGAAAATTTGATTGGAAAAATCAAACTTTTAAAACCAAATATCATGGATTCGGAGGCTAACCTATTAAAACCAAATTGGTTACCACTTTTGGAATTTCAAATTTATAATTTATCCTTTTCATGCTCAAAAATTCAAGTGAAACATTATAACACAAATATATTTACAAGTCAAATCATTCATTTTTATTTTTTATGTATTTTTCTTCATTTTTTTTAGAACATGAATATCAACGAATATATTTCCTTTTTTTTAAAAAAAAAAACTTATATTTACAAAATAATTATTCACAATATTAAAAACAAAAACATTTTTTCCATTTTTATTGTCGCCCCGTAGGTGCCTACGTACTCGCTAATCGAGATGAGACAAAACGTAGTTCTTTTGAAAAGAACTTTACTTTGTTGATCTATTTTAATTTTCGAACTATTTTCACTTTAAGTTCATTAATTTTTTGATTTTTTTTTATGAAAAACATTTTTGATGATCCTATAATCTAATCACTTAATTTTTATTTTATAAAAATGTAATTTTTATTTTATAAAAATGTAATTTTTCTAAGTCTTTTTTAAATCATTTTATGAGAATTCATGGCTAATTTAATGCTACATGAGAATAATTTTAATAAGAATTTTCATAGCTAATTGAATGCTATATGAAAATATTTTTGATTAAAAACTTTAGATGAACATTTTCATAGCTAATTGAATGCTATATGAAAATAATCATGATAAATAAATCCTTTCATTATTTATGTAAACTAAAGTATTTTTCATTTTCTTGCAAATATTTTTGTCATTTTTAAAAAAAAAATACCTTTTTCTTTAAAGGAAAACTTTTTTTTAATTTTATCATTTTTGCTTTTTTTATTTTTCCCAAATTTAATTACTATCATATATACATAAATAAAACACATCCAAAATTTATTATATTGTAAATACAACACACTAAAACTATATCACATGCATCATATGTACATTTTTTAATTAATCTACTTACATATATATATTCATAAAATATTCAAAAATATCAAAAACTAATAAATCATGAAAATTTACACTAAAAGTATTTATTCTGGTTTTTCTGGATTTTTTAATTTTTTTATTATCATGCATTTTTCTATTTTTTCTTAATTTAAATATATTAAATATATAATAAAATATACAGACTCACCTGAGCCGTTGGATTAAAGCGGATTTGACTTGGAGCGCTGATCTGGATGTGGACCATTGACCGTTGACTGTTGACTGCGCGGGTACACTGAGACCAACAATCAATTTGCTTTCTTCCCCCAGGAACCTGTTTGATTCCAGCTTTTTTGAGTGATTTTTGCTGCGATATTTGTATGGAATTTTTCTCTCTATGTTATCTTTTTTTTTGTGATTCTCTACTTCTTTTTTTTTTTTCTCTCTTTCTCTCTGTTTTTGTGTTTTTCTTCTATATTCTATTGGTGTTATGGTATGCCGGTATTTATAGGCATTAGTATGCTCACCTACCGGTTCACCTACTTATCACCTACCATAATATATTGTATCTAGACATTCTGACCTGCCGCTCACCTATCACGATACAATGTATCTGGACACTTTAGCTTACTGCTCACCTACCATGATACATTGTATCTGGATGCTCTGACCTACTGCTCACCTACCACTTACCTACCCACTTGCTGACACGTGCGCTTACCTCAACTAGCAACTTGCTGACACGTGTGTTTACCTCATCCAGCCAATGAAAGCACGTGGAAAAAAAAATAAGAAAAAAAAGGATAATTTACCTCCTCATGGAATCGAATCCAGGTCTTGTGGCTGGTCTAGTCATATGGGTCAGTGGTCTTAACCATTAGGCTATTGGCCTGTGTCTGGTTGGGTTCAACAAATTTAAACTTTAAGGCTCATTCAAAATTCACTTAAATTAAACAAAATAATTTTTGAAAATTTGTTTAATTATCTTTATGAACAATTTACAACAAAAATGTATTATTTCAAGATCAAATAATTAATTTTCATTTTTTTATTTTTTTAATCTTTTTATTATTTTTTATTCAAAAATTCTTATTTTCTTCTTTTTGTTTACCTATATTTTTTCTTTCTTTCTATTTTTATTTTTTTACTTTATTTATTACTTTACCTATCTTTTCTATTTTTTTACTTTTATTTATTTATTTATTTTTTTTATGAGCTTGATGTAACACTAATTTTTATTATAAATTAGAGCCCTAAATTTGAGCGAAAATTGGGTGTCTACAATAGACATATCATTTCTATGCTAAATTAGACATTTATTATAGATGATTCTCGTCTTGATATACTTAACATAAATTTACCCAAGTATGTAAAGCACATGCACTTCTCATTTTATCATTTTCTAATTCTAGTGCCTCTATTCTATAAGCAAATATATAAGTACAAAACATAAGAAATAAACTCACTCATCTTTAATGCAACCCCTAGTCGAAGTGGTCCTTAGGGAAAGGTACGTCAAATTTCTTGTTACCTAAAAAAAAAGAAATATCCAAAATGAGTATTTCATATTAATTCTACTTAAATTTCTCACTCTATTTCATTATTCTCGTTAAAATTTGGATTATGTGAAATTCCAAAGTAAAATGGCCATAACTTGCTCATTTTAACTCGAAATTTTGCATATTAGATGTCGTTTTCTATCTACTTGAAAAGATCTATCTATTTCTAAGGTTATTTTAACATTTAAAGCCATTTAGGTTCCAAAACGGGTCCGAAATTCCAACCCTTAAATTGTAATTTTTCTAAGTTCTACATCATCTAAAAATTCTATAGCAAGCATATAGATATTTATATTTGGAAAATCTTTTAATATAGATATATGCTTATATTATATGCATGATTCTAGTGATGTTTTCCAATAATGATTTTTCATAAAATGATTCATTCTAGAAGTTAGAAAAATGAAGTTTGCAAAACCTTTCTTCAAATTGTTGAAAGGAAACTAAAATTGTGAGTTATTGCAAATGAGTGCTTTCCTATTATGACTACTATCTTCATATTTTCTTAGCTTCATAAAAAGATCAATTTTATATTTTAAATACTTGATTCCACCAATTTTATTTTCTAAGTGGGTTCTTAACTAGTGAATTGCTTTTAAGTTTAATTTGGAAAAATTGTTTGGTTCTTAATATTTTTCAAGGTGTTGGTATAAATCATTTAAATAAGTTTTTAAGAAACTTTTGCATAACAAAGAATTATCAACATTAAAAATAGGTTTTTTCATTATTTAGAAAAAGGGGTAATTAAATCATTATCCTAAGTCAAGTTGAAAATATCTTTTAATTGTTGAAAAAATCGTTCGACTTTTCCTTGAGAGTCTAATCCTATTTTATGTACAAGAAAATAACCTATCTTTTTGTCTTGAAAATTATAACCACATCATCTTAAGTTTTTCATGAGAATTTTTCATAAGTGTTAAAATCATGTTTATTGGGAGTTTAATCAAAATTTTAAGCAAAAGAATATAACTCATTTTATTTCCATAAAAAAAAAAAGTTTTAGTAAGACAACAACATTATGGCCATGCATGAATATGACATATAGTTGTGTTGTATGATAAAAGAAAAATAGCTCATATAGAATATAAGAGATATAGAAAATTAAATAAGCATATATGTAAAGTAAAGCATTGGAAGTCTTAGCTTACTTCAAGCTTCTTGGAACTTAAAATGGACATGTTCCAAAAAGAGAAAAGAAAATGCATAAGAAAGCTTAAGGAAAAGAAAAACAAGAAAATTTTGGAAGTCTTCGATTTTCATTCAAGTCTTCCCGGACTTAGACATGGGCAAGTCCCTTGCGAAAAATAAGAAAACAAATAAGAAAAATCATGGGAGTTTCAAATTTATGTCAAGGCTCCTCAGACTTAAATTATAGACATGTCAAAAAAGAAAGAGGAAAATTGTTTTGACTTGATGAGAACAATTCTAAGACTGGAATGTTTGGTCTTAATAAATTACATGAAATAAATAAATGTGCAAGAGGATAAAAGCATAAATAAAAGGTTAGATTAGTGAGCTTATATGCTTCAATGGACATAAATATGTACATAACTATATATATACATATAGATAGTTAGATTAGTTGAAAAAAATATATCAACAAGACTATAACTCCAATATGATTATAATGTAGATGAGATATGAGTTCATTTTTGGCATTATTATCCCTACCTTTTCGCATCATGGGGAGAGAATTTTTCCATGGATAATGCATGAAACAATACGTATACTAATTGTAGATCTACAAGAAGTATGTTTATTTTAAAAAGATGAATGAAAGGAGTGTGTTTGAGTTGAAAAGGAAAAATGGCAGCAAAGAACCAGTAGCAAGGAGAAGAAAAAAAGAGAGAAAGAATGAGAGAAAGAGAGAAATTTGATGGGAGTTGTAAAGTGTAAGAAATGTAAATGGAGGTAGGTATTTATAGAGATAATTTGAGGGATTAAATTAAGATAAATAAATTTGAAAAAGAAAAAAAAATTGTTGCAACATAGGGTACAAAAGTCATGAATAGTGGCTGGAAGGAAAAAAAAATCAAGTGAAAAGTGACAAATTTGACTTGTAATGAGTTAATTTATAAAAGTAGTAAATAGGGTATGCTGTGTAAGAAATATGTGTAAATTAAAAGAAAAAAATATGGCAGCAAGTAATGGTAGATCATAAAGCAAAAAGTAATAAATAGTAACAGCAAAATATTAGATAAGTTACCGGTAATAATAAAATATGTGTATATGAGCTATATTTGATGTTTTTATGATCCGAAAAATTTTTATTTGATGTTTTTATGAAATGATAAATCATTAAATGATTTCTGAAAGATGAATTGATATTATTTTATCTTTAATTCTTATCCAGTTTTGTTGTCTTGGTTTGCATAGTAGTGTTCGTTGTGGAAACTGTTTAATTGACGAAATTTGATTCGAAAATTTAGATACCATTATTGAAAATAAATTTGCATTATTTTATCACTAAATATTAATTAAGTTTTATTATCTTGATTTACGTGCTTGTGATCGGATACATCCTCAGGCTTTATTCTTAACTGATGGAATCTCGAACGTAGATAAATGCGTGAGAACACGCATGCCCCTTGCAGTTGATCAAACAAATCGTCGATTCTTGGCAAAGGGTATCGATTCTTGATAGTCACTTTATTTAACTCATGGTAATCGATACACAACCTTAATGATCCATCCTTTTTCTTTACAAACAGGACAAGTGCGCCCCATGGCAATACACTTGGTCTTATAAATTTCTGATCCAAAAGTTCTTGCAATTGTGTCTTTAACTCCTTTAACTCGGCCGGTGCCATCCGGTATGGTGCTTTGGATATCAGTTCGGTGTTTGGAGCTAAAACGATCTCAAAATTGATTTCCCTCTTTGGTGGTAATCTTGGCAAAATCTCTGGAAACACATCTAAATATTCATTTACCACCGGTATGTCCTTTTCCTCCCGAGTTTCCTCTTCATCTAAAACACCTTCAATAGGTATTATCTCCTCATCCTCCATCATCAGCTCGAAAGAGTTTAATCCAAACTTTCTTGAAACTAGGGTTTCTCCTATAAACTCCACTTTTCCTCCCGATTGATCATAGAAACACACTATCTTCTTTTGGCAATCCACTATAGCTTTTACCCTGCTTAACCAGTTCATGCCAAGGATAACTCCGTACTTGTTCATCCCCAATATTATCAAATCACTTCCGGAGCGGTGTCCTTGAATTTCCAATGGGCAATCCTTTATTACCTCCCGAGTCGACACAACACTTCCGGTAGGTGTCTTAATTCTCAGGCTAACAGTAGTTGTGGCTATAGGTAATCCAAGTTTATTAGCCAAACTAGTGGTGATGAACGAATGTGTCACTCCCGTGTCAAGCAAAACATAAGCCTCCATTTTATTCACCCCTATGTGTCCTGTGGTCAACAAACATCCATCACTTCTCGACCCTAAAACACTCTCATAGCTACCTACGTGGGGTTTTTAACTTCTAGTTTTCCCGTAAACATATTTCAATTTATTTCAAACAACAATTTAAATAAATAAATTAACTTTCAACTTAAGAGGGTTTCTGTTACTAACCTGTCACCAGACCGCCATCTGTGTCGTCACTTTGATCCATGGCTGCCAATTCCACCTCCTCATCCTCATCTTCCTCTACCATCCACTGGCCTTCGAAGTTATAAAGCCTCATCCCATGCATCGCCGAAGCTACACGGCTCCCACTTTTACAACCTGGCCTCATAGGGTTGGTATTGCTCGAAGTCCCAAAGGGTCGAGCAGCCACACTTTTCCGTTGTGAGCATTCAGAGGCCAAGTGCCCCTTCTCTTTACAAATGAAGCAAGTCACGGCCATCTTCTTCGGGCACGTATAAACCATATGACCAGCATTGCCACAATAATAACATTTGTTTCTCAACAGTGGGCATTGCCTAGGACCATGAGTCCCCTTGCATTTCCAACAAGTGACATTGGCCTTAAACTGAGTCGGCCTCCCACTAGCATCATCCTTAAATCCCTGGTACGGTTTGTACCTCTTTTCTTTAAATCCTAAACTTAAGGCATCAAACGGCCTTCTCTCGAATACTCTTTTGTCGCGTTCCTCGTATTTTCTTTTCCTGGCTCCTTCAATCATTCGAGCCTTTTCCACCAACTCCGGGTAGGTCTTTACTCTAAATTCTTCCAATTTAATCCGTAACTCCTCATCCAGACCTCCTAAAAATACCTGTTTCTTCAATTCCTCACTATCCCTGAAGGATTCAGGTGTGTATTGCAGCAAGTGAGTAAACTTAGTTTCATATTGTTCCACTGTTCTTCCTTTTTGCTTAACATGGAGGAAGTCCGCACTATACTTTACTCTCAAGCTGGAGGGAAAATAATTGTCCAAGAATTCCCGACAAAAAGATTCCCATGTCACCGGTTGAGCCAAGCTTCTCCTTTTAGAGTCCCACCAGACCCTTGCATTGTATCTCAACATATAAGTTCCATACTCCAGTTGTAAATAGGGTGGGATCTCATAAGCAGCAAAAGATCGATCAATTTGAGCTAACCAATCCTCGGCTTCATCGGGTTTACCAAACGCCCCATCAAAATACCGGTTACTTTTAATGAAGTTCTGTAAGGAGCTTCGATGAGTCCTTCGGTATGGCAGAGGTGGTGGTAGGGGCACATTATAGGAATGCTCTTCCTGTGGAGCAGGTGCTTCAGCAGTCACTTCCCGGTGATCTGCAGGTGGTGGTGGATGCGGAGCAGAATCTCGAACACTTTGTCCTTGGTGCAGGTTCTGATTTGGATTTTGGTTCTGAATGAATGTATCAAGAGATTGGCCAATTGTCCAATCGCATTCATCACATCACCCTGCTGGTTCTGAGGTGCTACTCCTTGCGGATTTGGTTGAGGTATGGCTGGTTGGTTGCCTTCGTTCGGAGAGATTCTTGCTCCTGATTTCGAATCCATCTATTTCGTCTGTTTACACATTGTTTAATAACTCTTAGTATCTTTTTAATGTTTTCAACTCTGAAGGAGTTAATTTGTCAAACAAGGTTCATGACTTGCGGAAATTTGGAAATCAAAATTTTTAAAAGGTATTGAATCTCATAAACTTCATATAATCATAAGGAAAAAAAAAGAATTCATGCATAGCGAAATAATTTTGCAATTTCAAAATAATGACATGAATAAATGAGTGCTCATGCATTTTATATGTGGTTAATGCTCTTTATGGCTAATGTCTAACATGCTTGGTGCCCAGAACTTCTTTCTTTTGAATTAAACATGATCCTTCATTACTTTTGCGAGCATACAAAATTTACATCGGAGATTTTTGTTCACAAAATTTGGCTATACATTCTAGTTCTAATTCTAACCATTTTTCCTTATTTCCGGAATCAAAACAAAACACAAGGAAAAAGAAGGAACAAGATACTAAACTATCTAGAAATCCTAAGGCAAATTGGCATCCCGCATTGCCTACTACAAAAGAAAAGAAAGAAAAGACTTCACTTAGACTTCATGGGTCGGCCTATCGCTTCAACCTTTACTCATCACTACCATCTTTAGAGGTGAACTAGAGGGTCGCCTCCTACTGGAAGAACCACCATCGTCTTGTCGGACAAACAAACTAAGGTATTCCCTTACATTCATCCTCCGCCTCCTAACGGGTCGGACTAAAACCTCTTGGTCTTGCTCTTCACTTTCCTCCTCTCTTTCTACCCCTTGCTCCTCTCTCGGGTTCTCTTCTTCCTCTACATCTCTTGCTTCAGGTTCATCCACTTGGTTTTCTACTACCTCCGGTTCCCTCCTAAGTCCATCACCTACGTTTTCCACATCCATGGGCTCGGGAGCCATGGGTCCTAATACTGCCACATCAAGCCCAGGTGGGTGTTCACCCTCAATGTAAACGTCCATCCACAACAGGGGATCTACCTCAGGCTCTATCCTTCCACCATCAGGAATCTCCAATACTCGATTAAAATCCCACACAAATTGATTAGGTTCCGGATTTACTTCCCCTTCCGGCTCTATAGGCGGGGTAGGGGTTCTGGGTACTACATTATCCTCCCAATTAGGATCCTCCTCGGGATCCTCTTCTTCCTTTCCTCCTCATCCACTTCCTCATCAACCTCATTGAGCACTTCAATCACAGGTACGTTATTGAATTGCATACCTATGTCACTAGCTGGTGGAGGTGGAATGATTACACGGGGTGGAATAATATCTAAATAAATTGCATGGCATGTAATATGATTCCATGCATAAGCTATGTTCCAATCATGGTGGTCATATAAGTTATCATGAGCATAAACATATAGGACCTATAGGGATCCATACTCTAAAGTCTGGAGGGATCGGGTTTCCCTCATTCTTCAAAATAAAAGTAGCCTCTTTAGTCATGGGCTCATGCCCATATTACCATGATTCGCTCTAAGGTAATATCGTCTCCAGTTTGGTCCAATTTCTCCTTCCCATAGGATCATATCTCAACTGGTCAATCACAGCTGCTCATCTAGTATATATCTTAGTCCTTCCTTCCATAATCTGAACATCTCCCCTATAGTCCGAGGGTTTCTTGCTAGAGCAAAATCCTCACATAGCTCTCTTAATCTCAATCTGTATTCCACCATGGTCTCATTTGTTCTTTTGGTAAAATTTCTAGCTCGTTCCCTGGTCTCACCCAAGGAGACCTACAACAAGATAAGACTCTTAATTAGACTTAACAAAGAAGGATATTTTCAACTCCATTTTAACCTATTAGTTAACTTCTAGGTTTGGGTACTTTTAATTCTATTGTCTTGTTTTATAACCTAGTGCTATGATACCAACTTAAACTGTCACGCCCCATAGGGGTATCCTAAACGTAACAGTCCGCCACATACTATATAAGACTCTCGAATTACTATCCAAGCCCTTTGGGAGTCTTGTATAGATGTAAAGTGTCCCTTTACGACAATAGAATACTCTATTCAATGGAGTTAAGAAGTTTAATGTGGCATTCGATAGCCATAGATAATAAACCAAACACATACATAAATTACAAAGTCTAAGGGGCATTCCCCTGCAAAAGAATATTAAGTCCATTACAGTCATCTAGAGTCTTTTGGTTTCCTGTGGAAGTCTAAACAAAATCGAAATAAACTTCTAAGGGAAACTCCTAGCTTCGGTACCTGAGTTGTAACCTGCCATGGCCTAAGCCAAATGAATTCGTGTTGCAACAAGTAAAAACTATAGGGGCGTAAGCTAACTAGCTTAGTGAGTGAAAACTTCCATATCGCAATTAAGACAAATCATTCAAGCAAGTGATCATTCAATCAAGTGAAATGCATCAAACAAGTGAATTTAGCAAACATATGACCAGCGGAAAATCATATGTGGATGGACTTACGCCCTCCATCCTGGGTTAGCAGATTAACGAATCCTGCGGTACGATGCTGTTTAAGCTTACGGTCAACTGATCAATATTTCGTTTTGTGGATCACGATTAACCAACATATTCGTTTTATGGATCACGATTAACCAACATATTCATTTTATGGATCACGATTAACCAACATATTCGTTTTATGGCTCACGAAAAACCAACAAATGCTAATGCTCTATCCCTATCGTGATATGAATGAGTTCAAATTTATATTGAATGCCTAGTAATCAATTAGTCCAATTCTTTTAGGTGGCCAAGCAATATTCGTAGACAACCGATTCTAGCTCCTCTCTATACAAGCAATAACTTATCACCCAGCTTCGATATTTTTTAAGTTCAACTTCACATGTCAACAGCAGACAATTATAATTCCCAACTAACCCCATCATGTATAATCATTCTTTTTATCTTTACTTAGCAACTAGTGCAACTATTATTACAATCACAAGCAATAATTGAAATCGAAAGTGATACTCACTCGGCCATGGTACACCGATCTCTTAGTAATAATAGTCGGGTGGTAGGGTATCGTCGTTCTCGGGATCACCTACCAAATAAGAACAACCTAATAAGAATCTCATCACTTAACTAATTCAAACTATACATCTAAACTAAATAAAATTGTGATTCTCGCTATTTTCGGAAGTTCCAAATTAAAACGGCCATAACTTAGTCATTTTAACTCGGAATTTCGCAAATTTTATATCGATCTCTATCTACTTCGAAAGACCTATCTATTTCTATTATTAATTCTAAGTTTTGAAAACATTTAGGTCACAAAATAGAGGGATCAGATCTATCTTGTAACTTTCCCATTTCCGAAAAATTGTTTTGCATTTAATAAAAATGTTTCTAGTTCATGATTCATGTATAGATAAAATATGAATGAATTCCTAATATGAATGACATGTAATGAGTTCAATATATGCATGATCTTGATGATTTTTGATAATGAAACTTTTAAGAACTGCTAATGTAAACCCCCAAAAATTTTCATAATCCTTAAAAATAATTCTAGAAGAATAAATATCAAAAACCCAAAAAATCAACTTCAAATTAAAACTCAATTCTAGACCGAGTCAAATACCGGAAACGAAACCCTAAAACTCGAACCAAGTTAAAACTTAATTCCAAATGAGAACAAAAACGAGTTTTCTCAATCTTGAGAAAACAGGAACCCTTGAAACGAAATATAAAGTCTAACTAGTTTAATCAACGTCCGTACATCAATTAAACACCTAACCGTTTCTAACACGCAAATCAAGAAATATATCCAAATAACGATCAACAACAAAATCTTAAAACCTTCGATAAATTTCAGAAATCACAAATTTCAAATTCTCACCAAAAGTCAAACTGAGTCAACTCATAACCCTAGACTCGGTTAAACGATTCCGAGAACTAAAAACTATTAAATAATCACAAATAAAATAAAATAAAACATAAATTTCGAGCTAAAATTTAAAAAATCAAACTAAAAAATTATATGATCTTACGAATAACTCAGTAAAATCGAAATCAAAACGGAACCTAAAAGTCAACAAGCCTATAACGAACCCTAGTGTTTAAGATCCGGCAATCCGCGTTTCAAACCCTAGAAAACGAAATTAAGTTAATGACCTAGAATAGTTCGTAATAATATAGGGTAACATAAAAATATCAGATTCGCGAATTTCGAGTGACCTTCGGACCCAAACGGGATCGTTCTCGAAAAGCGTGTCCTGGAGCTCGAATATTAAAAATATTCCGTTTATACCAATAGACTCGTAAAAATACAAGGATTCCAAAAATATCAGTTTTAGAATTTTTTGGTAGTTAAAAATTACAGATATCGCATTATTACGTATTTTTATTACTACCGTACTTTAATTGTCTAGTCTACTATTCATAGTACTTTTCTACTATTCATTACTATTCACCTATCTCTACTTTTTCTTACACCTATTTCTTACACCTACATATCTATTTTCTTACTTTTTTCATTTCCAATACAACTTTAATCACATCAAACTTTACACATTACTTCTTTATTACACAAACAAATAAAATAAATCAAAATTCCCCTCCTAATGCAAGCAAAACCGGCCTATTTGTTCCCCATGCATCCAATTATTTTTCTTTTTTAATTTATTTTATTACATCCAAAAATCACTCCAAAAATTCTATAAATACCCCCTTCCTCTTTCATTCTTTCACACAATTCTTTACACTACCAAAACTCTCTCAAAATCTCTCCACAAATTCTCTTCAAGAATTCTCTCTACCAAAACTCTTCAAACCAATTCTCACAAAAATCATCCTTCATACATAAACTATCTAACATATCACTACTCACATAATACCCTTCATTTCACCATCTTCATACCTCTTATATACTTTAGGTAATATTTCTTCCATCTATTATTCATCCATGTCATGTAACTTAACATGACTATGGTGTTGTTTTGAAACTCATATGAGTAGTAAAAAGCAACAACATGTTCATGTTTTGTTCTTGTACATAAGCTTCCTATTTATTATGTTGTATTATTATTGTTATATTTTATAAATATTATGTATACTATGTATATATATTTATTTAGAGCATATAAGCTCATTTGTTATTATTTACATTCAAGTTATGCAATTTATTTATTTTATGTTGATATTAAGACTAGTCTTTCTAGTCTTAGACTTGTCCATATCAAGTTAATCTTTCGGGACTAGTCCATTCTTAGTCCTGGGATGCCTTGATAAAGCTAAGGCTCCAATACTTGATCGGGATTCCTTGATAAAGCTAAGGTTCCCAATGCTTGATATTTTATTTTCTTGCTCATTAATTATTTTTAGTATTTTCTTATGTTCTTATTATTTTATATGCTCATGATACTTGCATTTGCATAATGTTAATGTCTCAACTAGTCTAAAAATAGAATCTTGTTTTACTAAATGAACTCAAAGCTAAGTTTCCAATTACATGATTTACCACAAAAACATGAAGTTATTATCAACAACCTAGAAATAGAATAATACAAGTTTTCTCAAGTTTTCTTAAATAACAAAGATAGTTTTACCAAAGAAAACATAAATAAATATTTTCCTTGTATTTTATGGTAATCTAAGTTTTTAGAAAAATAAATCGTTAATATGAAAGTTTAAGACTTAAATTCTTTTCTAAACTAAGGAACAAACTAGTTTTCAAAGTTAAGACAAAATCAACTCATCAAGTTATGAACCCACTTAGGAAAAATAATGATTTTCAAATTTCTAAAAGAAGGAACTAATTTTCAAGGAATATAAATGAGGTAAGATTTATAATAATGGATTTTATAAAAATGATTCTTTTCAAAGAAATGAAAGAACAAGTTTTGGAAAGCAAAAGCTTATATTTTAGAAATGAATATAAGAAGACAAAATTCATTTTCTAAAACCATCCTAAATACAAAATTATAAAAAGGTTTTGAACAACCTAATATACTTTTTGATAAAAATAGATCTTTTATCACTAGAAGCGAAATTTATGAAAAACTAAGGTTAAAAGGAAAATTTACTTGTTTTGGAAAAGGAAATGAAGAAAATAAAATAAGAATATACTCATTTATAACAACCTAGTAAAAATATAAAGTTTCTTTAAATACTTGAAAAGAAAATTTCAAAGTTAAAGTTTAAATGAATTGTTTTATGAAATAAATTGTTGAGACACTACCATTAGGATTTTGCATATAAAGTGAGCATACCTATATATTCAAAAGTGTTTATCAAATATATATTTATATTGTTACAAAAGGATTTTCTTTAAAATGAAGTTGAGTTAGAAAATGGATTTTTGCAAAAGTTTAGAAAATTCGTTTTAAATCTGTACCTGACGTTTTCAGAACCCAAATGACCTTTTATGACCAAGATAAGTTTAGAAATGGATAGAACTTTTCGAATAGGTAGAAAACGGTATATCATATGCGAAATTCCCAGTTAAAATGAGCAAGTTATGGCCATTTTAAGTTGGAATTTCTTCTTATACGATATTTACCGCGATTTTAAGAAAAGTTTGGAATCTCCAAGAATAGAAATTCATGAAAGACTTATCCCGGGTATTTCTTTTGCCTAGGTGACGAAGGATACGAGAATACCCTACCCGAGGATTACTACGACTAAGAAGATAGCGAAATGGACGAGTGAGTTATTCCTTCTAATTTTGTTACCTTGCTTGTGCTTGTAATGTAGTAGCATTAGTATACTAAGAAAAGATAAAAACAAATATATTTGGGGATTTGGGATTATGCATATATATGATTCTATGTTTATGCGTGAATTGAGAATTAAGAATATCGCAACTTCGATCTGCTTGTTAAATAATTTCGTTTACTTACTTGTATGATTGTTTATTGTTGCTAAATTGATTGATCGCCCCTAATAAACCTTAATAAGGTTTGACCTAAGAACAATAAAACGTTCACGCATAGCATCCATCGAGTCACATCTATTCTGAAGGCTGCTACTCCTACGCGTAGAGTTGGATTGGCTGTGATCGTGCGGTGCCACGGGCCATGTTCCTTCCTGGAGAATCCAAATCGCTCGGGGAAAGCGACTCTAGGTTCGGAGCCGAGCCAACCGAACGCTGTGGGTGAGGACCTGGGGACTAGCAGTAGAAGGTCGAGGACCTTCAACCCCGATTCCCTAACCTTTGATACGGAGGGATAAATCCGTTCTATATATGGTTTCCGGATGACTATATATATTCGCGTAATCATGTGATTGTTGCATTGTATGCATAGCATATGTGTGATTAAATAAATAACTTGTTTGAAAATATGGTGCGAATGAAAAGGAATATCTCACTAAGCTAGTTGTAGCTTATACCCCTATAGATTTTGTTGAAACAGGTATATTCGTGGATTAAATTTGAGGATCATGACATTAAGGAAGTCATGGACGGATGATTAAGGATATGGAATCATACGATGAAGAAATTTTGTAAGGTTCTTTATATGTATAACCTATATGATTAGGGACGTATATTTATTTGAAGATAATAGAAGATATGCCTTAAGAATTGAAATGTGATATGCTTATGTTTTATATTAAGTATTCTCTTTGCCTTGTTACTTATTTATTATCAATGTAAATTGCGCTACTGATGCGTCCCTTGGTTGTGATGTACGCCTTGTACATAATATGGAAGCCTTTGCATGACTAAGGTAGTCATTCCTAGGCTTTAGTATTGTGTACGGCGGACTGCCACGTTTAGGGTACCCCTCGGGGCGTGACACCTAATTATTACAAGACTCCACAATAGTCACTTCTTAAAATCCATTTTTCCAATTTTGCATCTCCTAGTGTTTTAGGATTTTATTCTTAAAATTTACTTGCTATCTAAATAAAAATGAATCTTCATCATCTATACTACCCAAGACCTTCATTTCTTCATAGAAATTCACATTTTTCACTTTGCAAGTATATTTTTAAATAAGCTTTTCACAAAAATCCGAATTTTGGAAAAAAAAATTCATTTCTTGCATATTTTCTATGAGAAAACTTGTTTAATGCATCAAAATTTAAGGTTTTACTATCTATTGTCTAAGGACTTCATTTAACACATAAAACATGCAATTTGACCTCAAATATTAGGTGATTACATATGCATCATCTCAAATTACGAATTTGAGAAATTGATCACTAACTCAAAATTCCCCATCTTAATTCCATTACTTGTTTTACACATCACTCATGCCTAAACTCATTTCAACTTGTAAAATCATTCCTTAGAGATACCTATTACATATAACTTTCATTTTTCATGTAAAATATGAGTTTCAAAGTGGTTTCAAGGGTTTTTAAAATAGGTCTTGAAGTTCATCCGAATTTTTCACTAGACATTTCTAACAAAAATATTTTCTTTTCAAGTTCCTTGCCTTATATTCATAAAGATCTATCATCTAACACATTTATATATATGCAAGACTAAGCTTTTATATTCATTAATGCATGAAAACACAAAGTACTCATATGAACATGAATGTCTAAACACTAGATCTACAACTTATAATGCATGAACATGAGTTTAAAGACAGGAACATAAGTTTTCATGCAAGATCCCTACTTTTAAATGCATGAACATAATATTATTTCAACAAAAACCTATTAAACACAAGATCTACTTCTTGTGATGGCTTGATATTCTTGTATTAGTGTTTTCCTATCCCTAGCATTTGCTCATTGGGATTTAAGGTGGAAAACACACAAGAATGGTCTTGCAATTATAAGATCATGTGATAACAAGGCTTGGAATCATTACCTAAATGAAGATTTCGAGTAGAAAAGAAGATGAAATGAGCTTGTGAGTGTGTGTGTGTGTGGGGGCTTGGTCACGGCAAGGAGAGGAAAGAAAAGAGAGAGTTTAGCTTTTGTAAAAATTTTGAATGAGTAAAAATGAGGAGAGAGAGAGAAAATGAGCTTATATATTGAATGAATTAGGGTTTAGTTATAATAAAAAAAGCAAAAATAAAACAAAAAGAGGGAAATGGGGGAGGGGATGCGCCGGTCACATGAGAGGAAGAGAGAGAGAGATTTCAATTTTTGATAAAATTTGTAATTTAAGTAATAAAATGTAATAATTGTAATAATTAATTAGGAAACAAAATTTTCTTGGAAAAGAAAATATAATGAGTAGTTGTAAGGATGTAAGAATAGAGTATGGGTAGTGTGTAGTGTAGGTTGTACTTGTGAATAGTGGTAAATAGTAGACAAGACATCTACTTTACCGGTAGTAAAGAAAATATGAGAAAATGCTATAACTGTAATTTTTATAGCCCGAAAAATTATAAAATTTATATTTTTGAAATCCTTATAAAATTTTGGTTCTAATGAATATTACGGAATATTTTTCTAAGTTTCTGGTCCCAGGGATCGTTTTTCCGTACCTGAGCTCGGGAAAGTCCGGAATATAAATTTATCCAAAATTAAAACTTTCTAAAGTTTGAAATATACTATAAAACAATAATTCACATTAATTTGTTTTATAAAACTTCTTTTGTTATGAAACCGAAGAAAAGCCGGATTTAGGGTTTCTAAGCTTCCCTCACTAAGCTTGAACTAGACCAAATTAGGGTTTTGCTTTTCGATTCCCGGAGTTTACTTGACTACTAAAAATACCGGGGTTTACAAAATTTCAGGGCATAATTATTGTTTTTTTTTTCAAAATTGATTGGTAGTTCTTTTAAATTTAGTAGAGTCTCTAATAATTACTTTGTTGAATTACTATTGCTCATAACTGCGAATGCTTAAGGAAATTTTGTTAATGAAGATTTGAATTTCTTAAACTATAATTAAACTATTTATATTTGTATTATGAGAAAAATAGGGAGTGATTTTTGTGACTTTTCTCAATCTCTTTTTTTCCCAAGATTTTATAAACTATTATTGTTAATGATCCAAATTAGGTTATGTAAAATTAGTGGATTTACTCCAGCTCTAGAGGAATCTAACAAAGGATAATGTAAGGTTGGTTTGTGATGAAGTGCTCAAGGTGCATCTGGACCTAGATTTGGGTTTCCTAGTCTGTCAACTTAGTGAGGCTGCTTTGGAAGACGATAATGAGGAGGATAAAGAAGATAAAAAGGAAGAGGCAAAATAGGGAAAGGACAATGGTGAGGCTATTACTCCTAGCCTTAACCCTGGAAAACTCGTTCATGAGGAGAATCAAGGAACTCCCCCTATTTTCATCACTGAAAACCAATAGCTAGTCGTTGTTCTAGAGATACCTATAAGGGGCTAAGCCAAGAGTCACATGGATCCTTAGGAGGTCTCCGATAATGTTCTATCCTAGGTAGTTGCTGAAGCTCCTCCTCCTATCACAAGTGAAGAAATTTTTTGTGATTGTTATTATGTAGATTGAGTATAGCTAGACAATGTTTATTGTTCATGTTGTTAACCGAGTTGGCATGTCAACTTAATAAGATTATAGATTGGCCCATGTAGTAGCTTGCTCTGGTGTTTGTACGACTCACTTTGGTGGTTGTCGAATCCAACAAATAAAAACCTACTTTAAGATTTGTGTATAACAGTGAGTAGGTTCGTCTCCACAGGGATCGGGAAAATTTATTTCTATTCAAGAAAGAATGTAGATGAAAGAAGATTGGGGGGTTTGTTTAATCAAAAGCAATTAAAATTTAATTTATCTCTAAATCTAACAATCACAATTTAAAGTTGAATTCAATAATAAGAAATTTCTAACCAGAGTGATACTACAGTTCAATTCATTAGATCAATCATTGATGCAAAGATCGTTATTCTTATTCTGATTAGATTGGTTATGGTTCCCAACATGCTCTGAAAACCTATCTCTCCTTACCGATTTGATAACCAAGATAAGATCTTTAGTTATTCCCCTTATTGATTAGATAACCCTAAACACGCTCTTAGGATTTAATCTATCAATAGCAATATAAATTAGAGAGATTACCAATCCTAATTAATAGGTCAAGAAGCATGAACTATTTAAATTAGATTATATATCATCACAACATAAATTAATTATCTAGTTATAATAAACTATGTTGTTATGTTACTCCTATTAGAATAGATGAACAATTACGGATTCAGTATTCTAAATTAACAATATATTGTTTTGTCAATTGACCAACAGGCCTAAATTGTAACAACCAAACAGAACAATAATCACAAGATAAGTAGATGATATATAAATAATCAGAAGAACAGAACAAATGATTAAATCGAATTAGATCTCACAAATCCTTGTTGAATTGAATCTGTAGCAATCCCCTTGGTTTGGATTGGATGTTTAGCCACTCATGACTTTCAAATTCTCTCTCTAGGGTTTTTCTTGACAAAAGATATCAGAATGTATCCTCCAAAGAAACCCTAAAAGGTATATATATACACAAGTGGGCAATTGAAAGGTCATCCTGCAATATAGGCCGGTAAATTTCCCTAAACGCCGGCGGCATACATTTCCTTTGGCCGGCTTATGTCTTCGCAAACAATGAATTTTCCAGGAAGGCCAGCAAGAAGCCCAGATACGCCGGCGGCTTTTATTGTGTGCGTGATGTCCAGAATGATAAAGGCCGACGGCCTAAGCATATGCACAGCCGGCCTTCTTTTCCCTGCTTGTTTGCTGGTGAAGATTGTGAACGCGGCCAGCTTTTGTTGTGTTGATGTCGGCCTATATGTTATTTTGCATTCAACGCTGGTGTGGTCTAGTTCTAAGCCGGCGGCTTTGATTCTTGTTTGGCCGGCCTTCTATGTAATTTTTCTCCTTTGATTCAATTTTTGCTCCAATCTTGTATTTTTCACTTCTTTTAGATTCAAAGACCTGATATTCATATAAATCACGATTAAGTACCGATTCCATATAATTTCTATAAATTAATAACAAATTAATCCAAATTAAACCAATGAATTATTGAGTAATATTCATCTTAACACACTTCAAGGAATGATATGATTTCGATTTTGTCTATATTGTGTCTCTTTTGATTGTCTTCGTTACTTTCATCATCTTGAGTTTTGCTAAGTGTGCACCTTTTGAATTTGTTTCGTGAGCTCGCTTTCGAGCTGATGAGGCTTGATTAATTGTATTATTGGGATTTTTCATTTTGAGAGAGCTATGGTGAGTGAGTTGGCTAACTAGCTCAGATATCCTATCACATCTGTACTGATAGGTTCATGCTAGTTTGAGGTAGGTGGTGACATTGTGCGGACTGCGCATGCTTGTAAGCTTTCTTTTTCGAGGCTTTTGGCATTCCCAGAGCTTAGTCCAATGGTTGAGGGTATCATCCTTGAGATTCACAAAGATTGTGGCATTAAATGATGTTCAACTAAGCATTTTCTTCTGCTGTAAATAGCTCCTTTGGTGTATTGTTTACTCATCATCTTTCCATCTTAACATTTCACATTCTGATTTTAGCTTTTGAATTCCTATTTAAGCTTTTGAAAATGTCCTTAGTTTTGGACCATCCTTTTTTTGACCTCATTTGGTTGGTTAGGTTGGGTATTTGGAGGGTTCAAATTGTTGCTATTGAGCTTTGTTACTTTATTGTCTTTATTTAATATGGTCGGATGCTTTGTTATTTCTGTTTACATGGAGCTATCTCTATTTCTAGTTTGGGTCTTTAGGCAATATTTCTCTCTTACATCACCTCCAGGCTAATGTCGACCACTTTGAGGACTAGGGTGCAACTTTGTCCTCAAGGTCATGCTGGTTCAGGAGTAGTAAGCAGGAGGAGCAATCAACTTCTCTTCCTTTGACAACTTATCTATTTCCCTCAACTGCAATGGGATTTTGGCTGTTAAGGAATTGACTTGTATCGGCCTTACCTTCGTGATCAACTTTTGCCAGAGTTAGTAGGAGTAGTCATGGAAAAACCTGAAGGCTTAGGAGATTGAAACTCGAGGCTACCTCATTTGGATATTTATGTGGCTTATAAAGTTTGTTCAAGGTTACTTGCGGGTCTCTTCGCACTTTTTCAAGCAAGAGTATGTGTAAAATGGGGCACTGCTATCCTATCTACCCCGAGGATGATTAGGGCTTCAACATGACGATGAAGCAAATGTAAACTTGTAAACACTAAGGCTTATAAGAGTTCATGTTGTAATAGTTGGCTAAGATGATAGAAAATTGCCATGGTTGAGATACCGGTCAAAACTACTATAAAAACTTGATTTAAATTAATGAAAATTGTAGATTTTTCTTGTATATTTGTTTGTCTCCTTTTCTTTTGTCATTGTGCATCTTAAGCTCATACTTAATGCTTTAAGTTTCCTATGAACTTCATGTGTTTGGATGATGTTGAACTGTGTAATAGAACCTTAGGCTGATTCTTTAGAAGTTTGTGTATGAGTTACATTACACTTAGTGTGATTTGGGATTTGCCTGATTAAGGAGTTAATCGAGCTCATTAAGGGAGTTACCTGAGCTCTTTGAGGGAGTTATCACTAAGGGAATTGCCCAAGCTCTTCAAGGGAGTTACCACTAACGGAGTTACACCAAGCTCTTCAAGGGAGTTACCACTAGGGGAGTTACCACTGGGGAGTTACCCAAGCTCTTCAAGGGAGTTACCGCTAAAATAGTTACTTAACCAATATGAAGGGTGGAGGTCTCTAAGCTTCTGAGGACCTTGCCGGCTTTTAGCATTTACGAAGTTGCCCTTTAGAGGGAGTTACCCAATTCGCACGAGATGGTAAAGATCTTTAAGCGCCCAAGGCCCCTACTAGTTTTTAGCATTTAAGGAGTTGCCTTTTGGAGGGAGTTACTTGATTAGCATGAGAGGGCAGAGCTCTTTAAGCTCCCATTACCTTTGCTGGTTTTTAATATTTGGGGAGTTATCCTTTGGAGGGGTTACTCAATCAAAGAGTCAAGCTCCCATTTGGTTTTATTGAGTTGGTAGGATCTGTACCTTAACCTGTAGAAAATGAAGAAAAAGCAAGTTAAGTTATGTAGAAGTTTACTTTTATTAGTACTTTGTTCCTTATGCCAAACCTACTAACATGTAGGGGTTCACAAGGCCTTGTTTTAAACTTTTTACGACTGTGATGTAACTAAGTACAATGGGCGTAAAAGTTTCTCTCACTAAAAAAACTTCCTCGAATTGTTGGCAATCTAAGTCCTTAGAATGAGCTCGCTATCTAGTGTTTCAAGCCTGTATGCACCATTTCCTAAGAGCTCTTTCATCCTAATAGGGTTTTCTTAGTTTAGGGCTACCTTTCCTTTAGCTTATTCAAACCCCATTGCCTCTAGCTTTCTATACACCAAGTTGGCTGGTAGGAAGACTTTGTGCTTAAACTTCTTGTTGTAATACTTGATTGTCCTCTGTTAATAAGTAGCCACTTTCTTACTGATAATATCACATGTCTCTTCTATCTCATCAAGCTCAACCTTGAGGCCTATTTAGTTGAATAGCTCGTCAAAAGAATGAACGTGGATGTTAGGCAGCTTGAGCTCAATGGAAAGAATTGCTTTAGAACCGAACACAAAAGGCATGTCTACATTCGGAGTCTTGTAAGTAGTACGATATTCCCATAGGATGTTGGGAATCTCATCAGCTCATTTTCCATTTAGGCCATCTATCCTAGCTTTCAAACTTTCCATTATGGTCTTATTAATAGCCTTAACATAACCATGTGCTGGGGGCAAGTGACAGAGGTATAGTGTGGAGTGATCTTGTACTTGGTGCAAAAATCTTTTATTCTTTTGGAGCTAAATCTATTTCCATTATCAGTTGTTGAGCCTGAATTTTTAAAAAGGCATCATTCGGTTCGATTTCCATTAGACTAGTACCCATCTAATGAAAACCCTCGACTGGAACCGAAAGAACCGAAATTGGAGTCGCCACCCAACCGAGGTTGGGAAAAAAGGTTAAAATCGATGGGTTTGATCGTTTCTAACCCAACTACTAGCCCGCATTTAAAATCGAAATAAAACCGTTTTTTGAGAAACCGGACCGGTTCGAGGGCTAACCTATTAAACCTTTCGGTGCCACCTTAAAACTTTAATTTAATTATATCTTCTCGCTACTTATAAAATTAATTAAAGAAAAACTATTTAATATTATTTAAATTTTTATTTTTTATTTTTTTTTTTAAAGTAAGTAAAGTTAAAAAGAGGACCCTATAGGTTTTCTATATTTGGGGCTGCCCGAAGTGCCTACGTATCCCACTAATTGGGAATCAAGCCCACGTAGTTCTGCTATTCTATCTTTTGATAAAATCTTTATCTTTGTTTGTGGATTTTATGAAAAATTTAGCCAAGCTTAAGTTATTAACAATTATTGATTTTTATGAAAATATTTTTAAAGTTCTAAATATAAAAGCTAAATAAATAAAATCTAACTTTTATTATTAATGTTCTATAAGAAAATTTTTTTATTCTTTCTTTCTAAGTCTTTTATTTAATCATTATTCATTATTTCACTTTAAATATATTAAATCTTATATGAAAGGATAAAACACTTTATTTCATTTTTCTCTTCTAAAAGACCTCCTAAAAAGGGACAAAAAGAATAAAAAAGGAAGAAAATTTTTTTTCCTACTAAAAAAAAATATATATTTATCTTTTCTCTATTTTTTATTTATTTATCTTTTATATTTTAAATTTTTTTAATAACATGTATAGTAAATGACTTAATACCACAAGTATAAAATAACAACTATACTAATCATTATTCCATATAGCATATCAATTTAATTTCTATCATGATAAAACAATAAAAGCACTAAAAAACAAACAATTGCAAACAATAAATAAATAAATAAATAAATAAAATAAAATTTATTTTCTTTTTCTTTTCCGGCTGGGCTAAACCCGACCTTGTTTTTCTTTTCTTTTTTTTTTTTTAAATGGACCCAAGCCCGAATGGCCTAGGCTGGATCGATGGGACCCAAGTTGGATTAAGATTAAGGTATCGGGTAGGATTCGGGTCAAAACCCGATCGCGACCCGATCGGATGAGAACAACCAGCGGGGTTTAATCCGCCGTTTCTGGTGGTGGAAAAAACAGCTAGGGGATGTCGGCGAGGTCAATGAAGCACTGGGAATCACTCTTGAAGTGTCGACTTACCTGGATAGTGGTAGGGGTGGTGTTTAACGGGGAGCAGTGTGGTCGCGGTGGCAAATCACGGTCGAGCAACCTTAGAGCTTAAAAACAACTTCTATCGAAAGCTTTAGACCCTGTGAACCTATTTCTCTCTTCAAAAGCACTCGAAATTACTTCAGAACACTAATTGAATTCAAAATTTGATTTTTCCCTAAATTCTAACTTTCGACAAATTCTCTCAAATGTAGTGATTGAAACTTGATTCTTATTTCTGGATGATGAAATGGGAAGTAGGAGTCCCTATTTATAGGGAAAAAGAATTAGCTCAAAGAATTCAACCATTAAAATGATTGTAACGATCGAGGAATATTTTTTAATGTCAATATTCGACGATTTCAATCCTCTATTTAATCTCTAAAAACGACCGAATCTAAATATGAAAAGGGTGCCCTTTGATTTATATTCCACAAAAAAAAAAAAAAATAACCTATTAAAACTAAATTAAAACAGATCCCGATCTAACTTTAGATTAAAATAAATGTTCCTAATTTTTCCTAAAACTATCTAAAAATGAAAAATCCTATTTTATTTTTATCTGTTTCTATTTTAATTTAATATTTTTTTTTGCACTAACTACAGTACCAAATCCTTAAACTTTACAAATCCCTAAATAGCTCATTTTATCGCCAATTGAGGTTCGGTTTGAACCTATCATCTTCATATTTTATGAGCTATTTTGAGAGATAAAAATTGAACCGAGCTTAAAAATTTGAATCTTTCCTATTTTCTTTTTTAGGGATTTTTTTAATTTCCTATTTTTTTCTATTTTTTAGGGTTTTTATTATTTTATTTTTTTTGGATTTTCCTAGATTTCTATTTTTTTTTTTGGTTTTCTAGATTTAAAACTTGGCTAAAGGGGGCAAAAATAGAGTGTCTGCAGCTGCCCCTCTTTGTAGTGAAGTTTGAGTTAAACTTTGCCACAAAAAAAAAAAAAAAAGATACCTCATTTTTGTCATAAAGGGAAATTACTTGTGATTGAGGCTTTTTGAAATGATCTATTGAAGAAATGGCTAATGTTTCATTTGATCAGATTGTATTCCTTCGAGCAAACGACCTTTGATTGGAAAGTGCTCCTATGAGCTTGCGATCAATTGGAGAGAGATTGGAAAGCACTCCTCTAAGCTAACTATCAATTGGAGAGAGATTGGAAAGCACTCCTCCAAGCTAACGATCAACTGGAGAGAGATTGGAAAGTGTTCCTATGAGCTGACGATCAACTGGAGAGAGATTAGAAAGCGCTCCTCTGAGCTAATGATCAACTAGAGAGAGATTGCAAAGCGCTCCTATGAGCTAATGATAAACTGGAGAGAGATTAGAAAGCGCTCCTCTGAGCTTAAGATCAACTATTAAGGATAGTACCTATTGGTCAAACAAGGATATTGATGAGCTTACAGCCTTTTGATAACATGACAGCGGTGGGCTTGCAGCCTTTTGATAACGTGACAGTGATGGGCTTGCAGCTTTTGTAACATTGCAATGGCAATGGGCTTGCGACCTTTCTGACATTGCGACGGCGATGGGCTTACAGCCTTTCTGACATTGCGACGATAATAGGCTTGTGATCTTTCTGATCTAATGATTGCTTGCTCTGATCTTGATCTTTTAACAAATAACAGAAGGCGATGCTTCTGATTTTCCTTTTTGTGACATTGAAAGCTCTATCCTGATTTGGACATTTTTCTTTGATATAATTTTAGAGACACTTGATATGAGGAAAGTCCCTTTTGCAATCATCAAGGGAAACAACTTTTAGTGAAATTGCTCTGTCTAAGTTCATGATCCACTATCTCAAATTGGTTCTTAGTAGAAAACGAACTTCTATAATTCTTCTTGACGGTTAGCTCAACTTTAGAAAAAATGTCTTATTCCAAAAGAAGTAAACATATCCAACCTCTATCTTGTTAATGTGAGCATCCAAAGGGTACTAGAGTTGTCCTGGGACATGTTTAGATGACATAGGAAAGCGACTTTTCCTCGGTTTCCACTTGGGGATTTTTTTTTTCATCCACTGCTTGGAATCCCTCACATCTGCTGAACTACATCAGCTTTTACCAACCTTAGCATTGTGATTGCTGTTACCCCAATTATTTACAGCACTTTTCCTTCAAAACGACATTTTATCAGCTTTATCATGAAGTAGCATTTTCTCCCTGATTCTTGTTGGTTTCTCCCCATGATGTCATGGATTCATTATCTTGTTTGTCAGTCTTTTCCTATCTCCCAAGCTAATCATCTACCGGACTGTTCTATCTTTGGCTCCAAATCTTCTAAGCCATGAGCTAGAATTCTACCCATTGGATTCAACAATCTTCTCTTGCTCTTTTGAAGAGGCATCAACAGTCGAAACTTCGTTCTTTGTCCAACTGGACCATGTAGCTCTGTTAGCAAACTCAGTCTTCATCATATGAATTGTTATCTCCAAAGTTGGCTTCTCAAAATTGTCTTTTGGTGCTTTGGAAATTCACCATTTCATTGATCACATCAAGATGGTCAATCTCTATATCAAGACAGCCTATGTCTGGAGTTGCTAATTTGTCTCTTCTTACCATATGAAGGAAATTGTAGACATCCTTTGTGCTCTCTTTCTTTCTGGTCCTCTCCTCTTTATTAATCCCATCTGCCCCAGGAATAGGAGGTCACAATGCCTGATAAAGAATTAACATGGCATTTAGTAGAAGTCCTCTTCAAACAATTCCTTGGGGAAAAGAGAGTCACTTTCGAACATCAATCTATATAAAGCTTCATAGCTTGTAGAATCGAGGTCGCTCAAGTTTCTCGAGCATGCCATTCTATTTGCAAGAAGAATGAGATGATCCTTCAAGACACCTTTAGCTACCATTGCAACAGGTGTTGCATTGCTTGACCCAGCAACTCTTGGGTGTACTTCATGGCTTCGACATAGCCTCAAACAGAATCGGATATCATATTTGCAAGGACATTGGAAATTACATCCAAATAATAATCATTTGCATCTGGTAAAGAGTGAGGCATTTAATTGCTACTAGAAAATTATAATAGCCATGTGTTCCTTAAAAAGAGGCTAGAGTTCTTTTGATTTGCAATGCCTGCAAAACTTAATTTTTCCAAATAGAGGTTAGTCTTAGATTAGAAATTATACATATTTTACAACATTATACTCTACTCAAATGGCCTCCTCACTTTTTTTTTTTCAGTCTTGTAAGAATAAGGAAACTTATCTTTTTGGGTTTGGTCAAATACCAATTGATGTCGGAGACTACCGAAGGTATCAACTTTGCTCGTAATTAATGAAAATTAGATCACGTGAAAATGGAGAGAATTGATAAATTTTCGAACTTGGTAAAGATCTTTATTGATCATGCGTAATACATTTTTACAACATTTGAATTTACAGGGTCTTTAAGGTTTGGACCATCCATCTATGATAGGATTAATGCTCCACCAGGCAAAATCTTCCTTACTATGTTAGGCCCTTCATAACTTGGTGTAAACTTTCCTCCGGGATCTTGCACATTAGGGAGTACTTTCCTAAGCACAAGATTGCCTTCCTGAAAACTTCTAGGCTTAACCTTTTTGTTGAAAGCTCTAGCCATTCTCTGCTGATACAATTGACCATGGCATAAAGCAGTTAACCTCTTCTAATCAATGAGGTTCAAGTGGTCCATTCTCTGCTTAACCCATTCAGCCTCACTCAGCTTTGCTTCTGTCAACACCCTTAGTGAAGGAATCTCAACTTCAACCGGGAGCATGGCTTCAGTTCCATATACGAAAGAGTAGGGTTGCCGCTGTTGATACTCTTATAGAAGTTTGGTATGCCAACAAAGCAAACGGAAGCATTTCATGCCAATCTTTGTATGTTATAGCCATTTTTTTCAATTATTCTTTTGATACTTTTATTGGCTGCTTCAACCGTACCATTCCTCTATGGTCGATATGGAGTGGAGTTCCGTTGCTTGATCTTGAACTGTTGACACAACTCATTAACTGACTTGTTATTCAAATTTATGCCACTGTCAGTAATGATGGTTTCAGGTGTCCCGTACCGTGCAATGCTATCCTTCTTGATGAATCGTACTATGACTCCTTTGGTTACATTTGCCACCAATATAAACTGATGTCCATTCGAAGCTTTGGGTGATATTGGCCCAATTATATCAATTCCCTACATAGAGAACAACCATGGTGCTGACATTGTTTGAAGTTCCTTTGGAGGAGCATTTATTTTATTTGCATAGATTTGGCATAAATGGCAATGTCTTACATACTTGATACAATCTGATTCCATGGTTAACTAGAAGTATCCTGCCCTTGTGATTTTCTTTGCCAATAAGTAACCACTCATGTGTGGTCCGCATACCCCTTCATGAACTTCTTTCATGAGTTGCTCAGCTTCCTTTTCATCCACACATCTCAATAAAGTCGTGTCAAATGACCTTTTATACAACGTGTTACCGCTCAACAAAATCTGATTCGCCAAACGTCTCAATGTTTTTCTTTCTTTCCCTATGGCTCTTTTTGGATATGCGCCTGTTTAGAGTAGAACTTGGATATCATGGAACCATGGTTTGCTATCCAAAACTGGCTTAATGGTTGTACAAAAAGTTGGTTCATCTTCTATTTTAACCTAGAGTGGTTGTATTGTTACTCCTTTAGTGAGTTGGATCATGGAAGCTAAAGTTGTCAGTGCATCAACGAACTGATTTTGTGTTCTGGGAACATAAGTGAATAATATTTCTTTGAATTCTTGTATCAATTCAAACAAGTGTTGGTGATAGGGCAGCAACTTTGGGTCTCTGGTCTTGAAATTCCTCATGTTTGGAAAATTATCAATGAGGAATCTCTAAAACTTCCAACTCTTGGACCTTCATGTCAATGACCATCTTTAACCGCATGATACATGCTTCATATTCGGCTATATTATTTTTGTAAGGGAAAGTCAACTTAGCCGATGCTGGGAATTGTGTTCCTTATGGTGAAACAAGGACTGCACCAATTCCACATCCATACACATTTGCTGCCCCCTCGCAGTAAAGCTTCCATTTTTCCTTATTCAATTCAGTTACCAGGACCCCTTCATCGGGAAATTGAACCAATTCTTTTGATTGGCTATCATCAATCGAACTTTCAGCATTTAGGTCAGCCAATACTTGCCCCTTGACTGAATTATGGTTCACATACACAATATCGAACTTAGAAAGCAACATCTACCATTTGGAAATTCTACCGATTAAAGCTGGTTTGTTTGATAGATATCTCAAAAGATCATGCTTTGTGAAGAGTTCAATCTTGTAATAGAGTATATATTGCCTAAGTCTGTGCATAACCCACACTAATGCACCACATGTCTTTTCAATCTCTGAATAATTTTGTACACCTTCTGTGAATTTTTTACTTAGGTAATATACCACTCGTTCTTTTCCATGTTGATCCTTTTGACCTAACACACATCCTAAGGATTCGGGCAGAACCGTTAAGTATAAAAACAGAGGTTGACCTGGCATTGGTGCTACTAACACTGGTGAATTTGTCAAGTAATGCTTGATTTCTTTGAAAGCAGCTTCACATTCTTCATCCCATTATATCTGAGCATTCTTCTTCAACAATTTGAAAAATGGACGGCATTTATCAGTTGATTGTGAAATGAATCGGGCAATGTAATTCAATCTTCCAAGCACACCTTTAACTTCTTTAAGGGTCTTAGGGGAAGGTAAATCTATTATGGCCTTAATCTTTTCAGGATCAATCTCAATCCCTCTCTAGCTAACCATAAACCCCAAGAGTTTACCGGAAGTTACCCCAAAAGTGCATTTTTCCGGATTCAACTTCAATTGAAACTTCCTCAGTCTTTTAAAGAGCTTTCTTAGGATATCGATATGATCTTTCCTATCTTTTGATTTGGCGATCATATCATCAACATAAACTTCAACTTCCTTGTGCATCATGTCGTGCAACAATGTCACTATGGCCCTTTGATAGGTTGCCCCGACATTTTTAAGACCAAATGGCATCACCCTATAACAAAAAGTGCTCCAAATAGTCACGAATGTGGTCTTAGTCTTGCCTTCTTCTGCCATCTTTATTTGATTATACCCTGAAAAAGCATCCATAAATGAAAAGAGATGACTTCTGGTAGTATTATCTACCAAGACGCTATGTGGGGTAAAGGGAAATTGTCTTTAGGTGTTACTTGATTGAGATCTCTAAAATCCACATAGACTCTGACTTTTCCATTCTTTTTGAGGACTGGTACAATGTTTGCTACCCAATCTAGATAATTTGATGCTTCAATAAAACCAACATCCAACAACTTTGTCACTTCCTCTTTGACTTTTAGTAACAAGTCAGGTCTAAAACGCCTTAACTTCTGTTTTTTAAGCTTAACACCTTCTTAGGTTGGCAATTTGTGGACCACTATCGATGGATCTAATCCTGGCATATCATTATAGGACCATGCAAACACGTCCAAGTATTCAGCTAATAACCCTGTTAATTTACCTTTCTCTTCCCCAGGTAAATTTCTCCCAATGCTTAAATTCTTATGATTTTCTGATGTTCCTAAGTTTACCACTTCTATGGGGTCATCAATTTTGATCCTACCTTGTTCGTATCTTTACCAACTCTCTTGTATTCCATTGTGATCATCTATGTCACCTTCGATAACTAACCCAGTAGGGTCGGAAGTGATATTGATATTTTCATTAATTACGAGTGCGAGATAACTTTGATTTTCATCACAAACATCAAATTTGAACATATGAGAAAAAGAAATGAATGAAATTAGATCTTAGATGGGAAGAGAAGATTTCATTGATAATTGCATAAGACTTTCATTTATATTTATTTAAGCAGAGGATAAAGATGTAAAATAGTACAATGTCCTGATCCCTTTTAACCCTTACTCGGATGACTTAAAGTCTTTGCAGGGAACTGCAATTTTCATTAATTATGAGTGCGAGATAACTTTGATTTTCATCACAAACATCAAATTTGAACAGATGAGAAAAAGAAATGAATGAAATTAGATCTTAGATGGGAAGAGAAGATTTCATTGATAATTGCATAAGACTTTCATTTATATTTATTTAAGCAGAGGATAAAGATGTAAAATAGTACAATGTCCTGATCCCTTTTAACCCTTACTCGGATGACTTAAAGTCTTTGCAGGGAATTGCAAACCAATTGTTAAGTTCAACCTCTTTGATCTAGGTGGCTTCTGCCTCTTTCTCAATGGATTCAGGAAGCTGAATGTGGCTAGCTTCTGGGAATGATTCCCAGATGTGTGAATATTGATGATTGGATCGTAGCTCTTGTCAGCCTTCCTCCTTCTTATTTTGTCCTTCATTTCATCATCTCAGCCCAGGTGGGTGCATACCCCAACCCAAAGTTCCAATGCTTGTCTTTATCTTCTTCCAACATGTAAGCTTCTTCAAACATTTGCAATCCTAAATTCTCCTGCCCTTCTTTCCTAATGTATGGGATGGCTGTCTCCTTGTAAATGGCATAATCTTGTTCACCTATAACAGTGATCACCTGGCCATTTATCATGAACTTGACTTCTTTGGTGTAGACAGGAAGGGATCGCTCCTGCTGCATGGATCCAAGGTCTACCAAGCAACAAATTGAATGATCTTGGTATGTCTAACACTTGAAAGGGAATAAGAAATGCTTGTGGTCCAATAGTAACCTCCAGTTCAACTTCTTCTACAATATCTCTTTTGGACCCATCAAAAGCTCGAACAATAGTTGGGTTTGGCTTGATGTTGGATGGATCAACTTCCAAGAGATGCAAAGTGGCCAAAGGACATACATTCAGTGATGACCTATTGTCTATTAGGACACGTGATACAATCTTGCCATTGCATTTAACAACTATGAACAAAGCCTTGGTATGTTGTCTATTTTGCTCTCCCAGTTCTTCAGGTGAAAATGATATCTGATCCATTGCAAGAACAGAATTCACAATATGTTCTAAAGCTTCTTCTGAAACAATCTCGGCACTTTCACCTCTTTAAGAACCTTGAAGGGCTTCACGGTAGTATCTGAACTTATCAACAAACTCATGAGCGATATCTGAGCTGGGGTCTTGGCTAGCTGTTCCACCACTTTATATTCACTAGCTTCATTAGCCTGGCAGTGCTACATTCTCATCTTCTTTTTTCTCAGTCTTCTTTCCTTGATCTGTTGGCTCAATTACTACAGCTTTTTCAGTTTGATCATAGACTTTCTTGACGGTCAATCTAACCATAGCAATGTGGTTAATAGATCGATAATCAAACGGAGCTGCTTTGTAATCAGTTGGGGCCAGTGGTACATGGAAAGTGTAACTTTTTGGTTTTTTAGACGAGTCTTCCTCCTCTTTTTGTGTGTAAATTCAATTCGAATCATTTTTGGATTCGAACTAATCATCCCAAAATTCTTCTTTCTTCTGCATCTCTTTATCTTTTTCCTCGAACTCTGGTCCCCATCCAGTGGGGGAGCATCTTCAAATATTCTAGGTTCAACCCAATAATCCACCAAATACTGGTACGATCCTTCTTCTCCCAAAGTGTTACTGTCGGATCTCCAGCTTGGATCTTTCCCATAACTCTGCCTAGGTACTTGGTTGCCTTGGCTTGGGAATCAACATCTCCAATATATCTTCCTTCTTGACAATTCCATCCTTTAGAAGCTGGTAAATAGCTGGCCTGGTTTTGGTACGATCTCTTAAGTTGATGTTGATTAGGTGCCCCATTCTGCGCAAGTTCCAGGCAATTTGCTCCAGGGTGATCGGTAACTCATTTAAGTCGATCGCATGTTTTGGCTCTTCACTCGTGATCATATTGATGGGGTGGCCATGGTTCGACAATGGATTAGTGGAGATGTTAGGGGTTGGTGCTTCAACAAAGTCCAACTGAATGAGCTTGGCATCAATGAGATCTTGAATTTTGTTTTTGAGCCTCCAATAGTTATCCGTAGAATGCCCCAGTTGCCCCATATGATACTCACATTTCAAGTTGGTTATAATTTCTTGGTTTATAACCCTCTCTTGGTATCTTGAAGTTGATCAGATTATCAGCCCACAACTTGGCTAATACCTGACTTAAGGGAACTGGTATTCTATCAAACTTCCTTTTTCCACCGAAACTAGGTTGCTGATCTTGCAGGGGAGGTCTCAATTGCAAACCTGTATTTGGACTGTTAGGTGTGGACTGGGGTTTAGCATAATTGGAAGTATTGACTACGCTTATAGTTTTTTCTTTCCCTTTGTAGGTAGTACTTCTTGTAGCAGAGGATTTTTTCTCAGTTTGCAATTTCTCAGCCGAAATGGCATTCTCGATTCTGCATCCAGCAATCACTACCTCAGAGAAGCTAGCCGAGGTGTGTCCTATTAAATGGGAAAAGAATGGTTCCTCCAGTGTTGATGAAGGTGAAGGTTAAGTCTTTCTGGCAAATTAATTGTGACTCTGGCAGCCATGGATCTCCATCGTTGGGCGTATTCTTTGAAAGATTCCTCTTTCTTCTTTCTCATGTTGCTAAGGTCCCACACTGATGGAGCCATTTCTAAGTTGAACTTATATTGATAAAAAATGCTCTTGCCAACTTGTCCCATGTCAATTTCATTCAAGTCTAGTTAGCATACCAAGCCAATGCAGGACTAGTAAGACTCCTGGAATGTTTGTACCATCAATTGATCGAACTTCACATGCTGGCCCATCTTGCGCACATACAGCCTTGTGTTGATTTGGACAGCCAGTTCCATCGTACTTCTCAAACTCAGGGACTTTAAACTTTTGGTATGGAATGCCCCTTCACCAAACGTGGTAAGTTCAAAATCATAGCTTTTTCAAATCCATCTGAACCCCCATAAGCTTTCATTTTTTCAAATAATTTTCTTTCCATCTTCTTAGCTTGGGCCTCCCATTCCTTTTTGAGCTTAGCAGGGTTGATTTCAGGTAGAATTTCACCTGTTTCGAGATTCTGATAATCATTATTGGTTCCTGATTAACCATCTTGAGGAGGTAAAGGGTCTTTGAACTTGCCCATGCTTTGAGTCAGAGCATTCATCTGATCTTTGACCTTCAACAGTACTTGTTCTATCGAGTCGAGTCTTTGTTCAGTGGAAGGATCGTTGTTGTTGCCAAACTAACCATCCTTGCTCTTGATTTGGTGTAAATGGGACTTCTTGGGGGATTGGACGCTATCTTCCTTGGCCTCTAAAAACAACTTTGAAACTTGTTAGGAAACATTTTTTTAAAGATAAATAAAACATTAATAAAAATACAATGCAATGCAACACATGCAAAGAGACGTTGACCAGATTTTCATTGAAACTTTCATTGAAATTGTGCCTTTTAAAAAAGAGTTCACATATTATTTATCGTTTCATTTTAAAAGAAAATTACACAGAGATCCCTAAACTAGTCTTCTGACTTTGCTTGGGAACAACTTGAGCCTCCAACCTCTGGATCTTTCTGCGGCTTCTCTCAATTGAGCTTCTAGGATTGCTATCTTGCCTCCTGCTTGCTAACTCTGGTTTATCTTTTGCTCTTTGTCTTTAAAATCTTGAAAGCAAACCTCTAGACGAGCCTCCACGTTTCCATGTAAGTTAGCAGTTCAGGGTTTGGTTTGGGCGGTGCTAGCTCCAGGACATTAGGGGCTTCATATCGGATGTCCTTGTTTTTCTTCATCTGGCTGGCTATGTACCACCGAGTAGCCATGTATTTCCTGGTTTGCTTGTTCTCTGGTTCCACTTCAAAAATTGTTTAACTTCTTGCTATCCCTAGAGCTTTAATCCTGCAACTCGGGCCTTCAATGTTGCAACATTCATAGCTATCCATATCGTCGATCGTGGTTTCGCTCAAATCAGGCTTGACAATGATGTCCTGTAGCATACCATACTGCCCGATCATGCTGGATGGATAATAACCTGTGCAACCTATAATGCAATGACGGTACTGCAGATATTCTTTAACCTAACATCGTAGTCGGCACTTGAACCAACGAGCTTGCCATAAGTAGTCTTCAGCCTTATATCCTCGAGCACGGTGATCCTACTCCAAATGGGTTCGTTATCCTCAATTATATCCTCTCAATGAAGGATTGAACCAGTTATAATTAGCATTGATAAGGGCTCCATTATCCAAATCACAACCATAATCCACTGTATGACTCGTAAACTAGACAATCAATAGATGCATGCTGGCTTTGAAACTACCACGACCCTTAGACTTGATATAGTTGAGACTTTGAATTTGTTCAGCCAACAAAGTAGGGATGCATGATTTGCCCGCCAAATTCTGAGCCACCAGTTCAATAACTCTAAAGTGAATGAAGAGATCCCCATGGGGAAAGAGTATGGTGGAAAATGCAGCAACTATGAATGCATTAACTCCGTTGTCTTTCCAGACTTCAACTGACCCACATAATAAGTCTCTCTTCTTTTTGAGATCTTCAAGAGTTCTAAACCAATCCATCAAGGTGGATACCCGAATATAATGCTCATTGCAATCCTTCATAGCCTGAATTATTGGACCTTTTTTCACTCCCAGGAATTCTAAAATGATGCGGATTGGGCCTTGACTCATATTTGGGACATAGATCCCTTATGAAGTTGGTGGAGCTTGGAGTAACCTAGCGTACTCTTCAATGGTTGGGCTGAGGACATGCTGACCCAAGCGAAAAGCTACTTCTTCTGGCTCCCATAAGTGAGTTAGAGCCTGGAATAGAGTAAAAGGGACAAGGACCTTTGGTAAGCAAAGAATTGGACCATTCTGTCTTTGATAAAGGATTGCTAGACAGGAGTGAAGCTGATCATCCAGCGGTCCAATAGAGACATTGGATCAGCAAAAGTTTCAACTCGGTGTTCTCTGATGAGGCGAGACCAGAGATTGGTGCAGGAACTGGAGCTTGCATATGATGCCAACATTTTCCTATGACAAACAAACCTAAACTTCTTTTATACAAAAATATTTATAATTTACAGGGAAAATGACTCATTTAAAAAAAAAAAAAGGCATAATTCTCTGGTTTTTTTTTTTTTTCAGACATCTCTTTTTTTATATTTTTGAATTTTTTTTAAAATGGTCATTGTCTCTTGATAATGAATGCAATTTTGTTTGGTGGGTTCTAAAAGGTTCCTCGATCAGTGGTCATGACTTCCATTAACCGGAGCGGGCAGTAATTTCATGAACCGAAGGGTGGAATGCCACAGCCCCCGGATCCTACTAGCGACCTCCCTACCTAGGTTCCTAAGGTGGCTCAGGTCCGACCACATCTAGCATGCAAAAGAATATTAAAGCATAAAAATGAAACACAATTTATTGAATATCTACAAATATATACATCTGCAAGAACTTGAACAAATAATTAGTGTTTAGGATATATATACAAAATAAATAAACAAACATATTTACAAATAAATCACCAATAAAATATTTACAAACAAATAAGTATCAAAAAGATATTTCTCAAATTAAAATTAAAAGGTGGCTAGCCCACTAAAAACCAAAGATTCTGGTTCTCTCTTCCCCAGTGGAATCGCAAAACTGTCGAGCTTGAATTTTTGAAAAGATATCATTCGGTTCAATTTCCATTAAACTAGTACCCATCTAATGAAAACCCTTGACTGGAACCGAAAGAACCGAAATTGGAGTCGCCACCTAACCGAGGTTGGGAAAGAAGGTTAAAACCGATGTGTTTGACCGTTTCTAACCCAGCTACTAGCTTGCATTTAAAATCGAAATAAAACCGTTTTTTGAGAAACTAGGGAATACCAGGTTCGGAGGCTAACCGATTAAACCTTTCTGTGCCACCTTAAAACTTTAATTTAAATTATATTTTCTCGCTACTTATAAAATTAGTTAAAGAAAAACTATTTACATAATTATTCTAAATTTTCAATATTTTTATTTTTTATTTTTTAAAGTAAGTAAATTTAAAAAGAGGACCCTATCTGTTTTCTATATTTGGGCTGCCTAAAGTGCCTACGTATCTCACTAATTTGGAATCAAGCCCACATAGTTCTGCTATTCTATCTTTTGATAATTTTTTTTTTTTAATCTTTGTGGATTTTATGAAAAATTTAGACAAGCTTAAGTTTATTAACAATTTATTGATTTTTATGAAAATATTTATAAAAGTTCTAAATATAAAAGCTAAATAAAGTAAATCTAACTTTTATTATTAATGTTTTATAAGGAAAATTTTTATTCTTTCTTTCTAAGTCTTTTATTTAATCATTATTCATTATTTCACTTTAAATATATTAAATTTTATCTGAAAGGGTAAAACACTTTATTTCATTTTTCTCTTCTAAAAGACCTCCTAAAAAATGGGACAAAAAGAATAAAAAAGGAAGAATTTTTTTCCTATTGAAAATATATATATATTTTTATATTTTTCTTTATCTTTTTCTCTATTTTTTATCTTTTATCTTTTTAATTTTTTTAATAACATGTATAGTAAATGACTTAATCCCACAAGTATAAAATAACAACTATACTAATCATTATTCTATATAGCATATCAATTTAATTTCTATCATGATAAAACAATAAAAGCACTAAATAAACAAACAATTGCAAACAATTAAATAAATAAATAAATAAAGATAAAAATAAAATTTATTTTCTTTTTTCTTTTCCAGCTGGGCTAAACTCGGCCTTGTTTTTCTTTTTCTTTTTCTTTTTAAATGGGCCCAAGCTTGAATGGCCTAGGTTGGACCGGATAGGACTCGGGTTGGATTAAGGTTCGTAGGATCAGAGTCAAAACCTAGATCGCGACCCGATCGGCTGAGAACGAGCGGTGAGGTTCAATCTCCCGGTTCTGGTGGTGGAAAAACAGCTAGGGGATGTCGGCGAGGTCAATGAAGCACTGGGAATCACTCAGGAAGTGTTGACTTACCTGGATAGTGGCAGGGGGTGGTGTTTCATGGTAGAGCAATGGTGGTCACGATGGAAAATCATGGCGGAGCAACCTTAGAGCTTAAAAACAACTTCTATCGAAAGCTTTAGACCCTGTGAACCTATTTCTCTCTTCAAAAGCACTCGAAATTGCTTCAAAACACTAATCGAATTCAAAATTCGATTTTTCCCTAAATTCTAACTTTCGAAAAATTCTCTCAAATGTAGTGATTGAAGCTTGATTCTGATTTCTAGATGATGAAATGAGAAGTATAAGTCCATATTTATAGGGAAAAATCAGAAGCTCAAAAGAATCAGCCATTAAAATGATTGTAACGGTTGAGGAATATTTTTTAATGTCAATATTCGACGGTTTTAATCCTCTATTTAATCTCTAAAAATGACCGAATTTGAATATGAAAAGGGTGCCCTTTGATTTATATTCCAAAAAAAAAAAATTAACCTATTAAAACTAGATTAAAACAGATCCCGATCTAACTCTAGATTAAAATAAATGTTCCTAATTTTTCCTAAAACTATCTAAAAATGAAAAATCCTATTTTATTTTTATTTGTTTCTATTTTAATTTGATAATTTTTTGCACTAACTACAATACCTAGTCCTTAAACTTTACAGATCCCTAAATAGCTCATTTTAACTCCAATTGAGGTCCGGTTTGAACCTTTCATCTCCATATTTTATAAGCTATTTTGAGAGATAAAGACTGAACCAAGCTTAAAAATTTGAATCTTTTCCTATTTTCTAATTTTTAGGGATTTTCCTATTTTCTAATTTTTATGGATTTTTTTAATTTCCTTTTTTTTTTCTATTTTTTAGGGTTTTTCTTATTTTTCTTTCTTTTTTTTTTTTGGGATTTTCCTAGATTTCTTTTTTTTTTTTTTTTTGTTTTCCAAATTTAAAACTTGGTTTGTGGTGGTGGTGGTGGTGGTGGTGGTGGTGGTGGGGGGGGGAGGGGGGTGGGGGGTGTGTTGTGTTTGGGTTTGGGGTTGTCTACATCAGTCATAAGAGAGTAGGGGACTCCATACCTTATTAGAATGTTGTCGCATATGAAGTGTTGTATGGTTTTATCAATGACATTTTCCACTACCTCGGTCTCTATCCATTCCATGAAATAGTCGCATCCAGCTATAATGACCTTCTTTTCCTTTGTTGGTCTAGGGAAGGGCTTGAGGACATCAAGTTACCATTAAGCAAAAGACCATGGGTTGGTAAGGTAGTGGAGCTTAGAGTACGGAGCATGCTTGATTGGAGCATGCTTCTAGCATCACTCACATCGTTGTATAAATTCTTTGGCATTGGTTCGTGATGTAGGCTAGAAATACCTAGCTCACTCAACATGAATGTGTAGCAACTAAGCTTTAACATGGTTACTACACTCTCTTGCATGAAGGTTTTTCAAGACTCGTTGTCTCTCTACATAACACTCCATTGATTAAGGTGTAGTTGGCCATTTTGTACATTAGTTTCTTTGCTTTCTTCTTATTAGAGAGCAAAGTTCTATCCTTTAGGTGATCTTCTATAGTGGTCATCTAGCTCGGTGAGGTTGGAATAACCTATCACTCGAGTACCTCATCGGCTTACTTTGAGGTGGACTTCTTTGTTAGAAATTTCACAAAAATCTTTTCCTCAAGTTTGCCCAAGTCAAGGACTGCTAAAGAGGTAATCTTGGAGAGTTTCTGGGCTTCCTAAGTTCTCAAGTCTCAGGAATTTTATGATATCCTAAGCGGGGAATTTTCTAATCAGAGACCAGATTGCCTTAAGGTATTTTCCCATTTTGTTGTATTTTGCCCCGTAGGTGCCTCTAACTTACATCACTACAAGCATGGAATCCGAGTAAATTTCAAGTTTTCCTGAATCTGCACCAATACCCGAAGAGAGCTTGAGTCCAGTTACTAGAGCCTTGTATTTTGTCTCATTGTTTCTCATGGGAAAACCAAACTTCAAAGCATAACAGATTTTGACTCCATAGGGTTCTTCTAACACTAAGCTAGCCCCACTCCCCCATCGAGAGTGGAGGATCCATCGATATGGAGCTTCCATATAGATTTTTATTAATCATGATGCTCTTCTTGACCTATGTACCCAATGTAATCCCTAAGTTTTTCCATACATAGAATTAGAGTATAAACTTTAAAGTTAATAAAAAATTAATGTATTTTAAATGAAAATGTTGTAGTGTATGAATGTTGAGTAAATTGAAGTATAATAACTTTTATAAAATCGATTTAGTATGAATAGAAGTTCAAAATTTTCAGTTGAACTATTTTAAGATAATTGTCAATTTAGGTACGTATTTATATTCTTTTAGAAATTGAATTTTATGAACTTAAATCCTAATTTGTCAAAAACATTAATATAGATTCTTATAAAGATTTATTTAATTAAATAGAATTTATAAACTAAACTTGTCATTCTTGGTATTGAATTCAAGCAAGTATTAATTGTAATGCTTTTGATGCGTAAAAGTTAATTTGTGTTTTGAATTAAGTCATTTCAATACTAAAACTAAGTCTAAGAATAGTTGCAAATTTAAACTCTTTAAGCTCACCCTAACTACAATACACTCACACACATGATCAATTTCAAAATACCACAAAAGTCCAAAGTTTATATACATATTTATCTATTCAATTGGCAGAATTTTCCTCCTCTTTGCCCTCTTTAAACTGACATTTTTAACACACACACTCCACTCTTCATCTTCAAATTTCTCTTCTTAAATCACCAAGGAAAGCAAGTTAGACATCCATCTCTAAGTGAAAACAAGTATAGGTAAGTTAACTTTTGCTTTGTCTTTGTTGTTTTTATGTTTGAGTAGTGGTAAGATGAGTGTTTTGTTAGTTGATGGCTGATATAGGATGATTATGAGTTTTGGTTATCAGTTATGTGAAGTGGATTTATAGAGTAGTGGTGTTAAAGTTCTAAAGCTGTGATGTTTTGGTTGATTGGTTAGTTGGTTGAGTTGAAAGTGTTGGAAGATACGAAGGAGTGAGAGGTGAAAATGAATATTGTATGTTGATGTTAGAGCGTATTTGATGGTAATAAAACCTTTGATGTTGGTTGAAATTTGTAAAATTGTGAAGTTTAGAAATGTTATTTTTTGTTTTTGTTTTTCATATAGGGCGTAGTGGAAGGTGTGGCATGATCTGAGTGCAATCTGGGTTGCCATGCCCCCTGCCATGGGGGCATGGCAGGGGTGGTGGTAGCCCCTGTGCTTCTCTATATGGGGCGTAGTAGGGGTGGTGGTAACCCCTGTTCTTCACCTTGTTTGACACGCACCTTGGCATGGGGTATAGCCAAGAATGCATGAGCTTTTGATCTTGTACGTGTCCTTTTTGGATCTAAAACCTTGTTTACTCTTCTTTTCATGTTAAATCCTTAGTAATATGAGTCTCTTTATCTTATAGGAATCCTAAATCGAGACTCGAACTTTTCGTTTGACTATTACGGCGATTAAAGAGAATGCACAAGTAAGTAACTAGAATCTTTTCATTTTGTTTGTAATTGTAGAATAGTGGAATATAGTCTAATCACAATTGTAGGGGATCAAATGCATGGGGTTGGGAAATCTTGTACGTCATATGTTATATATGTATGAATTATAAATCGTAATGTTGAAAGTGATAATTACTTGCTTGACATTAAGTATGTAGTTTGCATTGATGAATGTCTGAAATTGGTGTGACAATGAAATAATATGGAATTAAGTTTATTAGACTTCTAAATTTAATATCACATGCATTTCATGACATCATAATTACGTTAGCATGGTACTCATGTCACATGTTAATATTTCAATTCTGTGATAATGCTTGTTGAGTTTAGTGAATTTGGTTGAGGTTACCATAGGGGTGTCGACTTCAGAGGAACTAAGTAAGCTTCAAAGGAGGTCGCTTGTGTTGGAGTTAGCTTTAGAGTATTAATACTTAGGGGGAATGTTCAAGTTCTAAAAGAAGTGGAGAATGTATATGAGAACTATCTTGAAAAAAGCAAAAGAAAATGGAAAAGTTCTCCTTCTTTAGTTTTGAGATTCTCATGGGCATGAACTATTGAACTGATCCTTCGACCCCTTAGGAGGGTGTAAATCCCCATAGGTTTGAATTCGATTATTTGAACCATATTTGTTGCATATGATTGATGAATGTATTGCATATGGTTGCTAACTACACTTGTTTGATTTCAATATATATATTAAGATTCTATTATTCACTAAGTTTTATACGCTCATGCTATTTTAAACTGTTGCTTTACAAGAATTTAAGCAAGAAGCTCGAAACCAAGCTTAGTGTGGAAGTTAGTATAGAATGGACTTATGTATTTCTATTTGGGAGGAATATCATATATGTAATAGAGACTTAGGAAGGACTTTTGTAATCGTATAAGTTATGTTTTTTTTTTCCCCTGTGAGTTATGTTGTAGTAGGGTTCTGGTGAAGCCCTTGAAGATAATGGTTGTAATAATTTTGGGATGACCTAAATCTGTATGTGTTTTGTTCATGGTTCATATATATATGCAATATCTTTCTTACTCAAAACAATTATTGATCCTGTTTATCTATTCACTTCATATAGGGAATTTTAGTTGTATAGTACTTATGTAACTTTCTGAAGGTCTCAGTTGGTTACATGGTGTATTGATACAACTAGGGTACCTTGTACGGGTGTGACACCCAACCATAAAATTTGCTAGGATTTGAGCCTTTATAGCTTCATGAGATTAATATTGCAACCCATATGCATTGAACTTGATGATATACTTCATCATTTGACCTAACACATTGGGCTTTTTGAGGATTGTTCTCAAGGGCATGTCGGTAAGGACAATCACTCAGTATACTTAGAAGTATAGGCAAGAACGTTGGATTGATATTACCATTGCTAGGGCAAACTTTTCTAGTTTAATGTATCTCTCTTCTGCACCTTTGGCTTATGTAGTCTATAGGTCAATGCTAACATTTGTTTACCCTATAAAGTATAATTATAGGTCCCTTCTTGGGGTTGGGATAGAAAGCATGGGCACGCCGGGGTGGGGGGAGGGGGGCAGTGGTGTTAAGAACCTCTTAAGGTCTTCGAAGGCCTCTTCACATATTTCAGTTCACTTGAATTCTTTAAGTTTCTTGAGAATCTTAAAAAACTTAGAGCATTTGTAGGCACTCTTAGTGAAGAATCTTCTAAAGGCGGCTACTCTACCTGCTAATCGTCGTATATCCTTAATAGAGGATTGAGGATGCATTTCCAATATTGCTTTAATGGTTGGCTTTGATCCCTCTTTAGGAGACTACATAACCGAGGAATTTGCCTGAGGTGGCTCAAAAAAATGCTCTTTTATGGGTTGAATTTCATATTAAATAAAAGGAGATGATCAAAATCTCCTAAAGGTTGTGGAGCTAATCTTTGGCCACTCTACTTTTGACGATCGTGTTATCGACATAAAGTTCCATAGTTTTGCCAATATAGGGTTTAAAGACCTTAGTCACTAGCCTCTAAAATGTGGCTCCAACATTTTTGAGTCTAAATGGCATTACTTTGTAATAGTGGGTGCCAAAGTGGTGATGAATGAGGTATGGACCTCATCTCTTGGGTTCGTCTTGATTTGATTACAACTCGAGAAGACATCCATGAAGCTTAGCATCTCATAACCTAAGGTGTGATCCAATAGTTGGTCAATTTATGAGAATGAAACAATCATTCAAGCATGCTTTGTTTAGATAAGTGTAACCTACACACATGTGCCACTTGCCATTGGACTTCTTAACTAACACCACATTTGCCAGTCAGGTGGGGTAGCTTTCCTCTCTAATGAAATCAACTCATAAGAGATTCTAGACTTCTTCTTTAGAGGCAACCCCTAAGGCGAAGTACCTAATCTTTTGTTGAACTGGTCTTTGTGTTTTAATAGCCGATGCTATGTGTGTGATCACATCTACGTTGATGCTTGCATGTTGGATGGCAACCACTAGAAGACATCCTCATTTGCCTGCAACAATTCGATTAAGATCTTCTTGAAATCTAAAGGAATTTACATCCCTACCTTCGTGGAGTTTTTGGGGCACTCATCCAATTTAATTTCTTTCATCATTCAACTGGCTCGCTATGGTTATTAGGTTGGTCCTTTGGCTCCAAGTCTACAATGTATATTCAATCTCTTTTTATAGCCTTAAGGTACAAATTTCTAGATTGTTCTTCGTCTCCTTTGCAAACTCCTATTCCCATCAGGGTAAGGGATTTGGCCTTGAGGGAGTGTTGTGAGACAACCATGCAGCAAACGGACTGAATAGCTTTGTTGAAGATGGCATTATAGGGGGACAAACATTTGACTACAAGGAAGTCAATTTGATGCATCCCATAAAATTCTTCATCTCCAAGCTCGAGAGGTAAAGTGATGATCCCTCAAGGCTAGAAAGGTTTATTATCAAACCCATACAACTCATGATTGTAGGGCTTCAGCTTTGGCCTGAGTTCATCCTTCATTTTTTTTGTGGGCATCATTAAAGAGAATATGCCCACTACTACCCGTATCTATCAATACTCTCTTAACCTTTTAGCTAAATAAACGAGCTAAAATGACCAAATTTTCTTGGTAAGCTATTTAAACTCCTTAAAAATCTTCATTAGTGAAAGAAATGGTGGTTTAAACCTTCATCATTTTAGGTTTTAAATTCATCACTTGCCTTATGCTGTTTAAGCTTGAGATTGAGCTGAAGCTAAAAAATGGTCCACTTATAATGGTGTTAATCTTACTGTGGAATTCTTTATTGGTTTGAGGTCGGCTTTTATGGTCTTGGGTGTTATTCCCTTAATCATTTTCTTTTTCATTGGTTGTACTCTTCTGAGTAAGAGGTTCAGGCTTCGTAGTGTCATGATCAATATATTCTTTCAACCATCCTTATCATATGGCATCCTCGATGGCACTTTTTAGTTGCCAGCAATATTTTGTATCATGCTTGTAATCATGGTGATACTTATGATATTCTTTTGATTATTTATGTTTGGCATTGGGTCTCATGGGAGGAGGTAGCGGTAAGAGGTGTCTGTTCCTCACTTCTAAGAAGACGTCGTGTACTAGCAACTTAAGTGGTGTAAACTCATTGTACATGGGAAAGAGCTACCTCTTGTCATTCTCTTTACGTAGCCCAAGTTGCTATTATTGCTAAGGCGATGGTGGTCCCTCGTACTCCCTTTATCTCGATGCTGACTGAGATCACTTTAGGCGGGTTTGTCCCTAACCTCATCTTTTTTCCTGGCATTTTTAGTGTCTTCCTATCGAATGTATTTGTAACACATAGAAAAATAAGATAAATAGGTCATGATATATATATATATATATATATATATATATATAAGCTAACATCAAAGCCACAAAACCAGTTAAGTTTGGTTGATTTTGTTTTGGGAAAGAATTGTGAAAATTCGAAACTTCTGCAATTTTTGACAGATGCAATGCCGGCATCTGGAAAGGGAATGCCGCCAGTGTAGAGGCAGCGTAGGTTGTGTACAGTATCAAAATCTTTAATGCCGGAGTATGTGTGTGTGTGTTTTTGCTGATATTGAAGTTGGATCAGAAGCGTTATTGTTTAACGCCGGAGCCGAACGCCGCCAGTGTTGAGTTAGGTTTTACCGGCGTTTGATGTTCGGAACGACACGAAGGATTTTGTTGCACAACGAATGCTGCCCCCTAGGGATTCTACGCTACCAGCGTAGGAATTAAATTTACCGGTGTATGTGCAAATTTTATAAATAGACGCGTTCGTCCAAGGGTTTTTCAACAAAAATTATTTCATCTTTTTTTCTTCTTGAGAGAGAAAAGTTTGGTTATTCTTTGTGAAATCTTCATCCTAAGGCGAGTTTGATCAAAGGGAAGTGATCATAATCCATCTACAATATGTTTCTCTACGGATTTATGCATGATTTCTTAGGGTTTTGTTGTGTTCTTGAAGGAAAACCTGTGAAGGATTAAGATCTTGGATTTAATCTATCTCGGTTGGATAAGGAGTGAGTTTTGTGATTTAAACAAGTAAGTATAATGTTCTCATACAAGATTTATACGAATTTCATGCAAGTTCTAAGGACTTTGTGGTTGTTTGCATGAAGGAAACCCTAGCTTTGGTTGGAATCAGAATTTGTGGGTGTAAGTCGGGTTTTGGTTATCTAAATCTGTAAGTTTCGTCTTTTCGTTGATGGATTTAAATAATGTGTGGTTAGATGATCTTTATATATTTTTGTTGTCATGTAATTTTAGGGTTTTGGTGGGTTATCGGTATTATAGACTTGTTGTGGGTTGTGATTGGAGAAGACGGTGCAAATTTTTTTTTAGAGATTCATTATAAAGTTAGAGTTTTAGGAGATTATGATATAGGGTTTGTTCCTTTTACCGTGTTTTATACATCTGTTTATATATATATATATATATATATATATATGTTGTTGACATGATAATTGGAGATTTTGGTGTTTGATTGTTGGTATTGATTGAAGAGTTGTAGAGATTCGTGTTAGTGTTGTTGTTATCAATATTGAGTTTGTTGAAATTGGATTAGTATTCCTGAGATTGAAAAGGTACGACCAATCCCTGCTTGTTGTTTTTGCTTGTAAGTTTAGTATTGCTTGACTGGTTGTAGGAACAGAATTTCATAATAAACGTAATTATATTCAGCTTAATAATTGTCTGCTTGGTTGTGCTTGGCTTTGACCAGTAAAGACCTGGTAGACAGTGATACTGGTGAGGCACCCTATTGATCTTGGTGTGAGGTTGTCCCGAGTAGACTCGTGCCTTGATATGATTTCGGTAGAACTAGAGGGAAACGGAGTGTTTGGGGAGTACCCACTCATCCATATATGTATATAATTATTTTATTTTCAAAGAGTTGGTTGTTTTTAAAGAGGAGTCTGAGTTACTTCGAGTTCGGGACTAGAGTATACATATGTCTGAACTGTGTTGATTTACAAAATATAAATAGATAACAAAATGATTGCTTGCATTAGATTAGTACATTTGATATATATATTTGTTGCGTATGCATTTGCATTTTTTTAAGGATTGGAGTTATCGTACTGGGCTTCGTAGCTCACTTTTTAAAATTTCAGGTACAAGTGATCAAGACATTGTGTATGATCTTTTAGCTTATAATATGATCTTTGATAAGAGGGATGGCGATAGTGGACCAGACTACCCAGCTGAGAGTTAGACCTTTGATTATAGGATGTTAGGAGAAAATAATTGCCTAGTTATGTTGAAGACTTGATTTTGCTGTATTTGGCTTATTATTATGTTTTATGAACAATGTTTAGCTCATTTGTTGTTGAAAGACTAAGTTGTAAATGAAAGTTTTTCTTTTGTAGACAATTTCAGTTGTTATGTTAGATTGTTGGCTTGTAGATATGCCAACTAGGATTTTTGCTTGATTAAACAGGAATGTTATGAAGTTATTTGTGTTTCCAGATTATATACGTTGTTTTGAATATCCTATGAGATATCCTATATGTGTGTTTACAGGTGATATTTGAAAAACATTTGTGGATATTAGAGCCTTAGCGTGTTCTATTTCAAGAGAGGACACGTGGTGGGTTATAATGCCTTATTTTAGGGCGTTAGAGCTTATTTGGTATCAGAGCTTCAGGTTTGAATCTTTTAGATTTAAGAAATTGACACCTTAGGACGGTGAGCTTTGGCGAGTGGGGTAGAATAGGAATGTTGTTTAGTTAAGTTGTTGTTGTTTGATAGATTTTGAGTTTTGATCTTAAGTTGGATATCTTGTCTGATCTTGGAGTGTTTTGTTGGTGTCAGAATGCCTCCTAGAAGAAGAACAACTGAAGTGGGTTCCTCCAGAGTAGGAGAGGAGGAAGTGAATAATAGGCAAAAGGAGCAGCAGACTCAGAATGAGAATTTACCACCACCACCACCTGTAGGATAGCAGGTTCCAGTTGATGCTGCATAGCTTATGCAAGTTGTGAATGCTTTGTTGGGAGTGGTTGGTCAACAACAGCTAGATATGATAAGGGACATGCAAATGGTCCAAGCGAATGCTGAAGCTTGGAGACAGGAGACACAAAGGTTGAATGGGAATGGAGGTAATGGGGCTAGACATGCAGATGTTCTTTGCCTGAACAAATTTGTGGATCTGATGCCTAAGTTTGAGCCAGTACTAGGAAAACCCTTTGAGGCACAGTTATGGATGGAGGAAGTCGAGAAGACTTTTTCTGCTCTGGACATTCCAGAGAACAAGAGGGTTGAGTATGCCTCTTATTTATTGATTGGAAGAGCCAATAACTGGTGGTTGAGCACGAAAAGACATATGGTAGGAGGGCTAGCATGGCAAGATTTTCAACAGGCTTTCTTCAGAGTTCTTTCCAGATAGTGTCAAACAGAGAATGTGTAAACCCCTGTTTTCTAAGCCCTAAATCTTAAGCCGGAAAGTCTACCGGAGACCTTAGGTCAACGGATCATGAGTAAAACCCTACAGTTTAGATCCTGAAAACCCGAGTTCGCAAATCGAGGAGTCGAAAAATAATTAAAGTGTTTAGAATAGTCCGTAATAATATTTGAATTATTAAAAAGGTCAGATCGGTTCAATTTCGGCTTATTTCGAACCCGTTTGGATACTGCTTTGGAAAGCGTGTCCCGGGGCTCGGAAAATTAAAAATATATCTTTAATATTTTTAGACTCGTATTTTTATAAGGATTTCAAAAATATCAAGTTTAGAATTTTTCGGATTCTAAAAATATCAGTTATAGCTCATATAAGCTTATTTTACTCTTACCGGTAACTAAATTGTTAAATTTCTAAAAATAATTTAATTGATTATTTTATTTAAATCATAAAAATTCTGCTACTTTAATAAAAATATTTTTCTTAATTTATTTATAAATTTTCTTATTCAAAAAGTCACTTTATCAACCCATACCTCAAGTACACATACATTATCATTACTACACATTATTATGTCTTCTTTTGCTTTTTCTTACACTCCATTTCCCAAAATTGCAGCTGCCCATTCCCCATAAAATTAGCCACTTTTCATTATTTTTAATTATTTATTTGATATTTTAAAGTCTCTTTTAGTTAGAATGGATGCAACTTGTTACACTTTCAAAAATACAAGTTAAAATCAAACAAACCACCCCTACACCACACTACAAATCACGACCAGCCCCTCCTCCCTTGCAGCTGCTGTTTTTTTTTTTTAAATTATTTAACACACACACATCTCTATTTAAATCTTATTCTCTCTCTCTTTCATTTTACAAACCCTACATTTTTCCTCTCTCTTTTTCCCTCTCTTTTCTCTTCTTCCTTGCTTGTCTTCTTGAAAACAAGCTGTCCCCATTTTTCTTTCTTGCTTCCATACATATTTCTTGCAATTATTTGAGGTAATCTTTCTCTTTTAGCTCTTATAAGATGTTCTAGGATGATACCATGGATGTTTCATGCATCAAAGGACATTCCACAAGCTTAAAAGGCTATGGATGATGATGCCAAGAAGTGAAACACTCCTCTAGATGATGTTCTTTTGTTCTTAGTATTTTTGTTATATGGAAGGCTTGTTTATCTTCTTGTTTTTGTGATAGCTTGTAGATCTAGAGTTTTATCAAGCTTTAGTTATGTTTATGTGTAGATCTAGGTTCAAGGCTTACTACTAAGTTTTTCTTATGCTTTCATGGATATATTGAGTAGATCTTAGATTCAAGTTGGAATGAAAAAGAAAAATTCGTAACTTGTCAATGCCCTATTTTAAAAACCCTCTTTCAAGTCTTAAAATGGAAGCTTTTGTTAAGAAAATGAAGGTTTGATGGATGTATATCATCAAGGCTTCATCTTACAAGAATCAAAGTTGATTTTCAAAGTTTATTTTCAAAAACAAAAATTGTATTTTCGGATCAAGACAAAGATCCAAAATAAAAACATGTTTTCCAACTCACAAATGAGGATTTTATTCAAGAAATGAAGGGTTCTTAGGATATAATATGTAATGGGTTGTTTTTCATGAGTTTTGATGAATTTTCTCAAGAGATATGTCCAAAATAAATTTATGAAAATTCGGATCAAGACCAAGACCTATTTTTGGAACCCATCAATCAACTTTAAAATGAAGATTTAGACAAAAATATAAGAGGCTCTTGATATAGATATCTTAAGGAATGGATTTTCATAAGTTTGAATGGGTTTTCCTAAGAAGTATTGCATAAATCAAGTGCTTTGTAGAAGACAATATTTAGGTCTTGTTTTCATTGTAAGTTTCAAAGTGGAAATTCGTAATTATGAGAAGACCAATTTTGAAAACCTTCTTTTTGATCTCAAAACAAGTATTTTACATTGAAAATGAAATGCTTTGATGATACATAATATAGGAAAAATTATTTTCATTGAACTAAGTGAGTTTTAGTAAAGGAATTACTCAAAACAAGACAATGAGTTTCAACTTGTGAATGTTGGTTTTATGAATATGGATTCTTAGAAGTTTCTTTTGAACATTATGTTTGGGATTAGATAAGCATGTAATCTCTTAATTTTGTTTAGAGGATCTCCTTGCAAGTTTAGGACTAATATGAGTCAACCTAAGTAGTTAAATAGAGTAGATATGGCAATTTTTCACAAAGGCTCAAATCTGGAATTTTCGCAACCCTACTGTACAGTACGTTTCCGACCCTTAAATGACCTTAAATGTTTGAATTAACTTTAGAAATGGATAGCTCTTTCGAAGTAGGTATAAATCGGTATATTATAAGCTAAATTCCGAGTTAAAATGAGTTAGATATGACCTTTTTAAGTTAAGGATTCAACCTAGACGGAAATTGACGAACTTAGTAAATAAAATTGTTAAGTTTAATAGAACTTCATAAGAGATGCTCATTGAGGGTATTCTTTGTACCTAGGTGAATTGGAGGACGGGTTACCACTTCCCGAGGACTATTACGACTAGTGGATTTTCACTACATGGACAAGTGAGTTCATTTCTCAATTAATTATGCTCTTGGATGTGCTTGTAGTAGTAGTGGCATTAGACTTAGGAAAAGATAAAATTGTGTTGAATGGTGATCTAAACTTGCATGAATGAACGATAAGTATATCGAGGCAAGCTTTGTTGCAATAATCTTGTATGAGCTAGTATAGATTTGGAATGTCTGAAAATTGTATGGTCACTTTAAATTATCTAAGTAATATGTCATGATTATATGAATAAATGTACATGCATATCACGTAGTGAGTCTTATATCATTGTCGAGTATGTCTTTGGTGGGACAAAGGTGTACTCGGGAGGCAGCGGGTCTTTAATGAAAGGGGACTAGGGTTGCATGACTTATGGACCACCCCATTCGAATAATGAAACTATGGTTGCATGACTTATGGACCAACATTAAAATTGTGGTTGCATGTCTTATGGACCACCCCACTTAAGATTGGGACATGGTTGCATGTCTTATGGACCAACTTTGGAATTGTAGTTGCATGTCTTATGAACTACCCCAAACCCCGAATGGAGGGCGTAAATTCATTCACTTATGACTACCGGAAAGTCATATGCTTGTTTGCTCATATGCTTGTGCATTCATATGGTTGCTTAATTATAACTTGCTTGTATAGATATTTTAGCTTGGTCGGGCATGTTACTTGAAGAAAATGAATCTCACTAAGCATTAGCTTATACCCCAACAGTTTTTGTTGCAGCGTTCCTATTTTTGGATGTTCCGAGAGGACATTTTGTGCAGGTTTATCACATGGAATTAAAGAGCTTTTGAGGAAGTCGGGACCTAGTGTAGGCGTGGACTTCTAGGAAAATCTCTTTAATGTGAATTCATATATATGTAATTGGAGCTAAACGATGTAGACTCCTATTATTTTGGCGGGGGTATGCCCCCTTGGCTTTTGTAAAGTTAACTTTATCTTGTTGATTTATATTCTTAATGCTATGTATGCTTTCTTAAGACTACTCGAATCAAAGTGTGATCCTAAAAGTTGTGAAAGTACACCTTACACTCGATATGTAAACTTATGGGATGACTAAGGTGGTCATACTTAAGTTTAAGTATTGCGTGTGGTGGACTGTCGCGTTTAGGGTACCCTTTGGGGCGTGACAGAATGCTCCAAGAATATTATCCTCTATAGTAAGGGAAATTATCAGTAAAGGAATATGAGGCTGAACTGCACAGACTGATGAGGTTTCTATCTGATGCGTTGAAGGAGAGTGAGGAAACCAAAGTTAGCAGGTTCGTTACTGGATTGGAGCTTGAGATCTAGTATCAGGTCAATTTGATGGATTTAAGCAACTATTCAGTAGTTGTGAATAAGGCCAAGACAATGGAACAGGGCCTGAGAAGGATTAAGAGCAGATAGCCTCAGAGAAATCAGATCTTCTTGGGTAAGAGACCAGCAGCTAGTGTTTTGTCACAAGACAAAGGTAAGAGACCTGTTACTCAGACTTTCAGGTCAGTAGTGCAAAATTTTGACAAGAGGTGCCCTAGATGCCTTAAGCCACATGACTTGAAGGATTGTAAGTGGGTGGAAAATGCTTACCTTTCTTGTGGGAAGCTTAGACAAAAGAGCATTGTTTGTATAGATAGAGTCCTTCCATAGGTTTTCTGCTTTAAGTGTGGACAGAGAGGACACCGAGCAGTAGATTGCAAAGGAGGGCAATTTGGTAGAGTTTATTCTGGCCAGGGACAGCAAGAGCACCAACAAAGGTATATGCTCTTCATCGTAGTGAGACATCTAGTGTGGACACTATTGCGGGTATGTTTCCTATACTTCAGCATAGTGCATTCATATTGTTCGATACTGATGCTAGCTTTTCTTATGTTTCTGAATCATCTGTGGATGTATGTGGTTTATCTGTTAAGCACATGTCTGATTATGTATCTGTTAGTACACCTTTGGGATGTGGATCTATGTTGGATAGAGTATGTAGGGATATAGATATTGAAATAGAGGGTAGACATCTACCTGTGGATTTGATTGTATTAGACATGTTGGATTTTGATGTGATTTTGGGAGTTGATTGGTTGGCAAAGTGCCATGAGGTGATAGATTGCCACAATTTAGTTGTGGAATTTAGTTTACTTGATGTAGACCAGTTTGCTTATAAGCTGGTAGTGCAGCGACCTCCAGTTCTACCTACCTATGAACTGTGGGGGAGATAGGTTTTAGCTTCTATGGTCAAAGAAGATAAGCAAGAATTAGTTTTTTCTGATATACCTGTAGTAAGTGAGTTTCCAGAAGTTTTTCTAGAGGATTTGCTTGGATTACCTCCTATGAGAGAAGTGGAATTCAGAATTGATTTGATACTTGGTACTACACCGATATCAAAGACTCCTTATAGAATGGCCCCTGCAGAACTGGAAGAACTTAAAGTGCAGTTAGACGATCTGTTGAAGAAGAAATTCATTAGACCCAGCGTTTCACCCTGGGGAGCTCCAGTTCTGTTCGTTAAGAAGAAAGATAGGAGCATGAGATTATTTATCGACTACAGAGAATTGAATTGGGTGATAGTGAAGAACAAATATCCATTGGTAAGAATTGATGATCAATTGACAGGAGCTTTAGTGTTCTCAAAGAAAGACTTGAGATCTGGATATCATCAGTTGAGAGTGAAAGCCGAAGATATTCAGAAGACTGCTTTCAGGATAAGGTATGGATATTACGAGTTCGTAGTCATGCCTTTTGGACTTACCAACACACTAGTAATGTTTATGGACTTGATGAATCGGGTTTTCAGAGAATATCTTGATATGTTTGTTGTGGTATTCATTGCTGATGTGTTAGTGTACGCAAGGAATAAAGAGGAGCATGAAGAACATTTGAGGTTGGTTCTAAACAGATTGAAGGAGGAGAAACTGTATGCTAAATTCTCCATATGGAAATTCTAGTTGGAACAAGTATCTTTCTTAAGGGATGTGGTAAATGGTAGTGGGATATCAGTTGATCCTGAGAAAGTCAAAGCAGTGGTTGAATGACCAACACCCAAGATGGTGTCAGAGATCAGATGTTTTCTTGGAATGGCAGGGTACTACAGGTGATTTGTGGAAGATTTTTCTAAGATTGCCAGTCCATTGACGAGGTTGACACAGAAGGAAGTAAAGTATGAGTAGAGCAACAAGTGTGAAACCAGTTTCCAGTTGTTGAAAGACAAGTTAGTGTCAGCTCCAGTGCTAGCCTTACCTATGAGTGGTAAGGAGTATGCAATATATAACGATGCCTCTATTTAGGGTTTAGGATATGTGCTAATGCAAGGGGGCAGGGTAATTGGATACTCTTCCAGATAATTGAAGTCCTATGAGAGGAATTATCCTACTCATGATCTGGAGCTAGCAGTGGTCATACATGCATTAAAGCTGTGGAGACATTCCCTATACAGAGAAAGGTGTAAAGTATATACTGACCACAAAATTTTAAAGTATATCTTTACATAAAGAGAGTTAAATATGAGACAGCAAAGATGATTGGAGCTGATAAAGGACTACGACATTGATATTCAGTACAATCTAAGAAAGGCAAATGTTATGGCTGATGCTTTAAGTAGAAAGAGAGTAGAAAATCTTGCCGCCTTAATTACAATTGAACGACGTTTGCTTGATGATATGAGGAAGTTTGAGTTGGAGATAATAATGAGACAAGTAGGTGAACGTTTGGCTAACATTAGAATTTAGCCTACTCTTGTGGATAGAATCAAGACAGCTCAGACTCATGATCAGAGTATCCTGGATATAAAGAGAAGAATAGATATGGGCCGAGCGCTAGAGTTTTATTTAGATGATGACGGTATTATTAGATACAAAGGTAGATTATGTGTGCTAATTTAAGGAGACCTTAAAAAGGAATTGTTATAGGAAGCACATTACTTCAATTACTCCATTCATCCTGGAGGAAACAAAATGTACCAGGACTTGAAGAAACTGTATTGGTGGAATAATATGAAAAAGGAGATAGCGGAATATGTATCCAAGTGCCACACATGTCAGATGATAAATATTGAACATAGGAAACTGGCAGGTGAATTGAAACCATTGCCTATACCACAGTGAAAGTGGGAACATATTACGATAGACTTTGTTTCTGCTTTACCTAAGACAAGAGATAAGTTTGATTCGATTTAGGTTATTGTGGATCGTCTTACAAAAGTAGCTCACTTTATACCTATTAACGCAGGGTATAAGTTAGAGCGTTTGGCACAATTGTACATTAAGGAGATTGTAAGACTGCATGGAGTGCTGGTAGCTATCATATTAGATAGGGATACTTGATTTGTAGGGAGATTTTGGAAAAGTCTACATCAAGCTTTAGGTATAAAGGTTGTCTTCAGTACCACTTATCATCCACAAACAGACGGGCAATCAGAAAAGGACCATCCAAACATTAGAAGATATGTTGAGGGCATGCGTGTTGGATTTCAAAGGAAGTTGGGATGAGCATTTGCCATTAGTGGAATTTGCTTATAACAACAGTTATGAAGCGTCGATTGGCATGCCTCCGTATGAAGTGCTTTATGGTAGGAAATGTAGATCACCTATTCATTGGGATGAAGTGGGGGAAAGACAGCTATTAGGACCGAAATTGGTTCAAGATGCAGTTGACAAGGTCAGTTTGATTAGACAAAGACTACAAGCTGCTTAGAGTCGACAAAAGAGCTATGCAGATAAATGAAGAACACCCGTGGAATTTCAAGTGGGTGAACATGTTTTACTAAAGATATCGCCAACAAAAGGAGTTGACAGATTTGGATTGAGAGGAAAGTTAAATCTTCGATATGTAAGACCATATGAGATCCTAGAGAGAATAGGCGACATGGCTTATAGATTGGCTTTACTGCCTGATTTGGAGGGAGTGCATAATGTGTTCCACATATCCATGCTCAGGAAATATGTCAGAGGTCTAGATGAGATAATAGCTCTTGAACCGCTTAAGGTACAACCGAATCTTACACCAGTTGAAAAGCCGGTGAAGATTATGGATACTAAAGAAAAGATTTTGAGGAGCAAAGTGATAAGATATGTAAGAGTACAATGGACAAATCAACGTGTGAAGCCACCTGGAAGCTGGAGGAGGACATGAGATCCAGATACCCCGAACTTTTCCTTTAGTCCAGGTAAACTTTCAAGGATGAAAGTTATTTTAAGGAGAGGAGAGATGTAACACATAGCAAAATAAGATAAATATGTCACGATATATATATATATATATATATATAAGCTTACATCAAAGCCACAAAACAAGTTAAGTTTGGTTAATTTTGTTTTGGAAAAGAATTGTGAAAATTTGAAACTTTTGCAATTTTTAACAGATGCAACGTCGACATTTGGAAAGGGAACGCCACTGGCGTAGAGGCAGCATAAGTTGTGTACAGTATTAAATTCTTTAATGCCAGAGTGAACGCCAGAGTATGTGTGTGTGTGTTTTTGCCAACGTTGAAGTTAGATCAGAAGCGTTATTGTTTAACGCCGGAGCCGAACGCTACCACTGTTGAGTTAGGTTTTACCGGCGTTTGATGTTCGGAACGACGCGAAGGATTTTGTTGCACAACGAATGCTACCCCCTAGGGATTCTACCCTACCAGCATAGGAATTAAATTTACCGGTGTATGTGCAAATTTTATAAATAGACGAGTTCGTCCAAGGGTTTTTCAACAAAATTTCATCCTTTTTTCTTCGTGAGAGAGAAAAGTTTGGCTATTCTTTGTGAAATCTTCATCCTAAGGCGCGTTTGATCAAAGGGGAGTGATCATAATCCATCTACAACATGTTTTTCTACGGATTTATGCATGATTTCTTAGGGTTTTGTTGTGTTCTTGAAGGAAAACCTGTGAAGGATTAAGATCTTGGATTTAATCTATCTCGGTTGGATAAGGAGTGAGTTTTGTGATTTAAACAAGTAAGTATAATGTTCTCATACAAGATTTATATGAATTTCATGCAAGTTCTAAGGACTTTGTGGTTGTTTACATGAAGGAAACCCTAACTTTGGTTGGAATCTGAATTTGTGGGTGTAAGTCAAGTTTTGGTTATCTAAATCTGTAAGTTTCGTCTTTTCGTTGATGGATTTAAATAATGTGTGGTTAGATGATCTTTATATATTTTTGTTGTCATGTAATATTAGGGTTTTGATAGGTTATCGGTATTGTGGACTTGTTGTGGGTTGTGATCGGAGAAGACGGTGCAAATTTTTTTTGGAGATTCATTACCAAGTTAGAGTTTTAGGAGATTATGATATAGGGTTTGTTCTTTTTACAATGTTTTATACATCTGTTTATATATATATATATATATATATGTTGTTGATGGGATAATTGGAGATTTTGATGTTTGATTGTTGGTATTGATCGAAGAGTTGTAGAGATTCGTGTTAGTGTTATTGTTCTCGATATTGAGTTTGGTGAAATTGGATTAGTATCTCTGAGATTGAAAAGGTACGACCAATCCCTTCTTGTTGTTTTTGCTTGTAAGTTTAGTATTGCTTGACTGGTTGTAGGAACAGAATTTCATAATAAACCTAATTATATTCGGCTTAATAATTGTCTGCTTGGTTGTGCTTGGCTTTGACCAGTAAAGACATGGTAGATAGTGATACTGGTGAGGCACCCTAATGATCTTGTGTGAGGTTGTCCCGAGTGGACTCGTGCCTTGATATGATTCCGGTAGAACTAGAGGGAAAAGGGGTGTTTGGGGAGTACCTACTCATCCATTTATGTATATAATTATTTTATTTTCAAAGAGTTGGTTGTTTTTAAAGAGGAGTCTGAGTTATTTCAAGTTCGAGACTAGAGTATACATATTTATGAACTGTGTTGATTTGCAAAATATAAATGGATAATTGTAAACCCCGGTTTTTCAAGTAGCCAAGATAACTCAAGAACCGGAAACCAAAACCCTAAACCAGAATAGGTTAAGACTGGAGTGAGACCTAGGAACCCTAATTCCGGCTTTTCCTCGGTTTTCGATTAAGAAACTTTTATAAGAAAATTTAATTTTGAATATAGTTCTTGATTATATTTCAAAACAAGAAAAGATCAGATTTTAAGAAAATTTCAATTCCGGGTCATCCCGAGACCCATTATAAAAAAAGTGCCCCGGAACTAGAATCTCAAAAATTTCCTTATGAATACTCATTTGAACCGAAATAAAATAAGGATTTCAAAAATATAGATTTCATAATTTTCCGGCTTATGAAAAATACAGTTATGGCCTTTTTATTCGTATTTCCTTACTACCTGTAATTAAATTGTTTTGACTACTATTCCTTACTATTCACAAGTACCACCTATATACCTATTTGTACCACTTTATATTGCAATACTTACCATCACTCAATCACCTCCCCTTTTCAAAGGATTTTTGTCTCTTCAAAATCAATACAATTTATGACAAATTGTACATAATTCAAATCAAAAGCTAAATCAATCAAGAAAATCGAACTCCCCCCCCCAAGCTTCAATTTGCAAATTTTTAAAATTTGTTTTATTTCATTTTAACCTAATTCCAAGTGATATATAAGTTACACTTTCCTTCTCTCACTTCATTCTTCACTTTTCAAGTTTTACAAAAGGTAAAACACTCTCAAAATCCTCTCCCCCACACCTCCTTTGCCGTGAGCTTTAGAGCTCCCACACACACACACACAAAACTTTCCATTTTCTTTTTTTCATCTCCTATTTTACTCTAAGTAATGAGCTTTTACTCCTTTTACTCATAGATCTTTGTAATGGCTAGGTGATTCTTGGATATTTCCAACCAAAGGACCCCATGAGCTCTTGCTAGGGATAAGGAAATGTCAAAACAAGAATACCGAACCATTGAAAAGTAGATCTAACATTTAAAGGAGCTTTCAAGGCATAAGCTTTATGATTTTTCATCAAAAAGTGTTTTGAACAAAAGATCTTTTATAAAAATGTAGTTTTTATGTTTTCAAAACCTATTTAAGCACTTGATATAGTAGATCTACCATTTTACTACTCATATTCATGTAGGCATTTAAGATCTCATCATTATTTTGAGTTTATGTGCATTAATGGTCTTCAATGCTCTTATCCTTAGTAAATAACCTTTCTAGTATATAGATCTATAAGTAGATGAGTTAATAAAGTCAAAAAGGAAAACACTTTTCAAGAAATGAACTTGTGTAAATTCGGATGACTTGAGAAACCTAAGTTAAAAACCTTTTTGCTAACTTTTAAACATGTGTTTTACAAGAAAAATGAAGCCTATAGGTGATAGATATTGTTTGGTGATATTTTTCATGAGTTTAAAGGAGTTTTTACTAAAGAAAATATTTGAAACAAGAGATGAAGTCTGGTAGAAGTTTTGAGTAGAAAGTCTTAAAAGCCAAATTCGTAATAAAGGATACATGGTTAGAAAACACTAGTTTTCCAACTTCAAAAATGGTATTTTCTTAAATAAATGAAGTCCTTAGGGTATAGGTAAAATAAATACTTAAAGTTCTAAGTATAAAATGCATCTTTCCTAAAAGAATCAACTTGAAAAGGAAGTTTTCTAAATTCTGATTTTTGAAATCACCCTAGTGTAAGACCCACTTAAAAGTTTACAAATGAAGATTTTTATAAAGAAATAAAGGACTTAGGATATAACTAATATAAGGGTTAAAGTTTCTTTAAACAAAGTGGAGTTTTCTTAAAGAAAATCCTTGTAATAAGTAAGTGTGACCAAGTGTAGTAAACTTACTTACTAAACAATAGCATGAAATGGTTTTCTAAGAAAAAGTTTATTTAAATTCTTTAAGTCTAAAAATTTATAAAACCTTAGACACTTAAGAGTTCATATCACGACATTCATGATAGGGAAAATCATCACCATGTCACTTAGTTCCATTTTTCATTTAGGAATCTCAAGTGCATTCATGAAAACCACATTTTCAGAATCAATATAACTGCTATGCAGATCTGATCCCTCATTTCCGAGGCTTAGATATTTTCAAAACTTGATTTAAACTTCATATTTAGAAAGCTCTTCCGAAGTAGATAGAAATCGATATGAAATTTGCGAAATTCCGACTTAAAACGACCAAGTTATGGCCATTTTAAATCGAGACTTCGAAAATGACGCGAATTTCGATTTCACTAAGTTTCTTAGAGTTTTAGTGTCCTAAGATGGTAGAATACTTATTAGGGTATTTCTTATATGAATAGGTGAACCTATGGACGTTGACTCTTTGCCTCCGGTTTATTATTACTAGAAGAAAGGCGAACCTATGGCGGAGTGAGTTTTTCTTCTCGATTCATTTATTGTATGTGCTTGTAAAGTAGTGCACTAGAATGTAGGCCAAATGAATGGAATATGAATGATGGGGAATAATGGGAAATTATATGTTGATGATGATGTGAGAACTCAAATTAAGAATATCGAAACCGGATGATAAATTTGGTTGTGTACTTAGCTGTGATGGATTGTTTGAGAAATTGTTTGATCGCCTAAGTAAAATGACTTAATCAACTACCCGGACTAATGCCAAATTTGACATGTGCATATCATAAGGGGAAGGAGCATTAGCATTTGTAGGTTAATCGTGATCCATAAACGATATCGAATAATCGTAGGTTAATCGTGATCCATAAATGATATTGAATAATCGTAGGTTAATCGTGATCCATAAACGATATCGAATAATCGTAGGTTAATCGTGATCCATAAACGATATCGAATAATCGTAGGTTAACCGTGAACCATAAACGACATAAAGATAGTACCGCAGTATTCGTTAATCTGCTAACCCGGGATGGAGGGCGCAAGTCCATCCACATATGATTTCTGGACGGTCATATGTTTGTTGAACTCATATGTTTGGTGCATTCACTTGCTTGCTTAATCACTTGGTTGAATTGTTGTGACATGAATGTTATTGTGGAAGATTACACTCACTAAGCCAGTTAGCTTACGTCCCTACAGTCCATTCCTTTTGCAGCTACCCCATTTGTGGCTTAGGCGGCGTGACCCGGCTGTACTGGTACAGAAGCTAAGAGTTTCCCCTAGAAGTTGGAATTGTTTGTTTAGACTTCCATAGGGAACTTTTAAGACTTTGAATGATTGTATAAGGCCATTTGAATATTCTTTTGCGGGGGAATGCCCCTTAGATTACGTAATATTTATTTATGTCTCATGAGTTATATCCTACTGCTAATGTATGCCAAGTTAAGCTTTTATCTTCATTTGGACTTGTACTCTATTGTTGTAAAGGTATGCCTTACATCTATATGAGGCTCTCGAAGTACTAAGACGGTAATTCGGGAATCTTATATGGTATGTGGCGGACTGTTACGTTTAGGGTACCCTATGGGGCGTGACAATAACAAACTGATTGCTTGCATTAGATTAGTACATTATATATATATATATATATTTGTTGCGTATGCATTTGCATTTGTTTTTAGAGATTGGAGTTATCGTACTGGGCTTCGTAGCTCATTTTTTAAAATTTCAGGTACAGGTGATGAAGACATTGTGTATGATCTTTCAGCTTATGATATGATCTTTGATAAGGGGGATGGTGATAGTGGACCAGACTACTCAGTTGAGAGTTAGACTTTTGATTATAGGATGTTAGGAGAAAAGAATTGCCTAGTTATGTTGAAGACTTGATTTTGCTGTATTTAGCTTATTATTATGTTTTATGAATAGTGTTTAGCTCATTTGTTGCTGAAAGACTAAGTTGTAAATGAAAGTTTTTCTTTTGTAGACAATTTCAGTTGTTATGTTGGATTGTTGGCTTATAGATGTGCCAACTAGGATGTTTGCTTGATTAAACAGGAATGTTATGAAGTTACTTATGTTTCCAAATTATACACGTTGTTTTGAATATCCGATGAGATATCCTATATATGTGTTTACAGGTGATATTTGAAAAACATTTGTGGATATTAGAGTCTTAGCGTGTTCTATTTCAAGAAAGGACACGTGGCGGGTTGTAATGCTTTATTTTAGAGCTTTATAGTATTTCTATTCTTTTTCTTTAATCTTCTCATGCATAGTGAGCTGATACTTCGAAATTGAGTCGAAGAAAGGATTGTTAGTGATGACACTTTGCTTGATGGCTTTGAGGACCACTCCTTCGTTTCGTTCGAGATCTCTAAACACACCTTATTAAATTGTGCCAAATAATTGTAGAGGGGCTCACTTTTCCTTTGTCACACCACATAAAGGTACGAGATATTCTTTTCTATTGGTTTGCTAGCCATGAAATGAGTTATAAAGAGCTTAGTGAGCTGATCAAACGAGCTGATTATGTTAGGAAGAAGATTGTTGAATCAAACACAAGCAGCACCATGAAAAGTGGTTGGGAGAGTTTCACACCAAATGGCATCTGATGTATCACCATGGTGGATTGGAATTGAGAGGTGATCCTTAGGGTTATCGATCAGATAAAAAAATAATTTAAATTTTAATGAATGGATTTCAAGCAAGTATACTGGTTGGTCAAGTAATATAGAGTAAATAGAGTATCGTTCCCTCAAGAATTACTTAAGTATTAAATCTATATTAGATTCTACTATTATTTAGGCAATCGAATTGAGAGAATTAACTAATTAACAACTAATTATCCTAGATTATCACTAAGAGCAGAGAGAGAATTATTATGAAAAGTATATCAATTGAGAGTGGGAAAAATAGAATCCAACTTAGTTTCACTAATCAGATTGCCATCATGTTATAATAATTCTTAGCTATGTGGATATTCATATGAAATTGTCCAAGCCTTCAATCGTTTTCCAAGTTTTAAAGTCTTAAAACCCCAAATTAATTCATTAGCTTCCACCGGACAAACCAATAGTGGATTCTAATATACAACCATAAACTTTCCAGTTCCATGGTTGACTAATGCCCTAAATTAATCTATCCTAATCCCTTAGTGAGAGATTAACTAGAAACATTGCACTAATCCCTAGGACAATTTCAAATAAGATCAAACAACTTCAACATATATTATTCAATCATAATTAAGAATTCCTATTAAACTCTAAATTCCCTTTAGATTCATTAAAGTTTCTATAAATCTAATTCAATCAAGAATAGCAATTTATAGTATAAGCATTACAATATGAATTTTCCATAAATCTCCAAATTTTATAACATGACCGTCACGCCCTAAGGGATACCCTAAACATAACAGTCCGCCACACTCAATATTAAAGCTTAAGTATAACAACCTTAGCCATTTCCAAAAGCTGTTATATTAAGTGTAAGGCATGCTTTCACAATTTTAGAGGACCATACATGGAATTATGAAGCTAAGAAGATATAATAATATATTAAGAAAAGAGGATTCATAATATTCATAATAATGAACTTACAAAACTTAGGGACATTTTCGTAATGGCAACGATTCGTTCTACAACATACATCATCTCTAACTCAGTCATTTTCTTCCCTATAGGGCAGTTGTGGATAGTCTGTACTACTCCCTTCCATTCGGTTTGCATCATTCCTCTTTTCCAGATCAGGAACATTTCCCGGACGGTCTTAGGTTGTCCAGCTAAGGCGAATTCTTCGCATAACACCCTAAGTCTCAGTCGGAAATTTTCCAGATTTTCAAAGGGTCCTTTTCGAAAGTTCTTAGCTTGCAGACGGGCTTCATTTATGGTAATTTATGCAAAAGAGAGAGAAGTCAGAAAGCTTATTCTACCTATTCTATCTTATCTAAGTCTTTTCTATTCTAGTTATTTCTTCTTAGGCCCAATTCTATAATCATGATTCCTAGGTTCTTAACCATGCTCTGATACCAACTTAAACTGTCATGCCCCAAAGGATACCCTAAACATAACAGTCCGCCACACTCAATATTAAAGCTTAAGTATAACAACCTTAGCCATTCCAAAAAGCTTTGATATTAAGTGTAAGGCGTGCTTTCACAATTTTAGAAGACCGTACATGGAATTATGAAGCTTAAGAAGATATAATAACATATTAAGAAAAGAGGATTCGTAATATTCATTTATTCATAACAATAAACTTACAAAACTTAGGGACATTTCCCTTATTCACAAATCTATTACAGGAGTATTTCTACATCCTATCTACTAAACTTCATCTCAGGAAATTCCTTAACCCAAAAGGAAAGTACCTGGCTGCAAGGTCCTCGTGGCCTCAACCACAAATAGGGAAACTGCAAAAGATATCTATAAGGGTATAAGCTAATAGGCTTAGTGAGAACTATTTCCATAAATAACTTCTTGTAAGAAAATTTCAAACAAGTTGTTTAATCAAACAAATGGAATGCAACATATACATGGGCAAACAAAGCATATAGTTTTTCGAGAACTATATGTTGAATGGATTTACGCTCTTCATTCGGGGTTTGGTGATACGAAACCTCAAAACAAATAGTTTTAGTTAAGAAGATTTATGCTTTCGACCAATATCGCCAAGCATATGAAGTCTACTTGAATTGAGCCTCCAAGCATTTCTTTAATGTCGCCAAGCAATCGCTTTCGGTCACTCCACCAAGTGTTGCTTTCAACCTAAGCTACAATCCTTCTCACCCAAGGATAATAACCCAATGCAATGTGACTCACTTCTTGGTATGCGTGAACCCATTTATTTATGATATTATAACATTATTATTATAATATTTAAGGTGATCAAGGAATCTCATACAAATCAAGTGTTATATTAAAATAAACATTAAATCAATTCCGGCCTCGATATTCTTAGGATTCTTTCAAAGAATTATCTTCACAAACATATCCATTTGTCTTTTCTTAATTCTAATGCAACTAAATTATAAGCACAAACAGGTAAAGCATTTTAAGGAAATAAACTTATGACACCATGACGACGATTTCTCTAGCGGATGAGTCACTGACACACTCCACTTAATCGAAATAGTCATCGTGGTAAAGGTATTCTTCCTCGGAATCACCTAGTCAAAAGAAAAATGCCCAAAATGAGTATTTCTTGATGATATTCTTGAATTTTGACAAAACAATGTCATGAGAACGTCAAAATTCGTATAAAGGAGAGTTCCAATTTAAAATGGCCATAACTTGGTCATTTTAACTCGGAATCACGGATATAATATACAGATTTCTACCTACTCGAAAAGGTCTATCCATTTCTAAGACTATTTTTATCAAACTAAACCTTTTAGGCCCCGAAACAATGGTGATCAGATTCACCACGAATTTGTTTCAAACTTTAATTCATTCAAAATTTGTTTGATAAATGCTTAGTTATCTATATAGTTGAAAAATCCTCATTTTATGGCTACTTAGCTCATATTTATTAATGCTCAAGTGTTTGTTGTCCAATTATGTTTCTTAAGTAAAACAATGTCAATTTGGAGTTTAGAAATCTATAGTTTACAAGAAATTCATTTTGTAAATCATTTTAAAATGAAAACTTTGATTTTTGTTTTCAAAGAATTTCTTTATGTTTGACTTATTATTTTTCCTAGATGACTTTTCGGAAAGTAATTTTCTTCTTTTCTAAATTCTCTATATTAGTGCTACTTTTCCTATTTATTTTCTACACCATTTTCTTTGACCATTTGTTTGAAAAGATCTAAATTTGAAAATTTTCATTCCTTTCTCATAAGGTTTCCCTTATGTTATATTTTCATAGAATCATTTTTTTTATATCAAAAATCATTTTCCTTTTGAAAAACAAAGTGTAATAACAAATGATTTAAAAAGCTTTTCATAACAAAAATAGTTTCTAAAATTGTAGTGATTTCTTATAACTTGAAAAGGAATGTCTTTATTTTTGTTAAACCATAGATTTTATATTTCATATAAACTTATTCCTAAGTGATCAAAAGTCCTTTTTATCAATTATTTTTAGAACTTGAAAAATTTGGACAACAATCTTAATGAACATGATTTATGAGAAATAATAACAAACATAAATATTAAATAAAGTCAAGTATTGGGAGTCTTAGCTTCTTCAAGGCTCCCGGACTAAGAAGTAGACTAGTCCCAAAAGAAAATAAAAGAAAGCAAAATTTGTTTTGACTTGATGAGGACAAGTCTAATACTAGAGACTAGTATTAAAATAGCAAGACGTAAATAAATTGCAATGAAAGAAATAAATAAATTGCTTTGCATGGAATTAAAGAAATTGCAAGTGAGCTTATATGCTCTAAAGAATATCTATATACATATAGATACATAATAATACTTAGATATAATAACAATAACAAGAACAAAATAAAACAATATAAAGAGGGGGGGGGGGGGGGGGGGGGGGGGGGGGGGGGGGGATGGGGGGGGGGGGGGGGGGGGGTTGGGTCGGGGGGCGGCCATGTAAGGAGAGGGAGAGAGAGTGTGTTTTGTTTTGTATTTTTGTTAAATAATTGTAATATTAAGTAAGGTAGATGTGAAATAAAGTTATGGGAAAGGTAAAAAGTAAAGGTTATAGGTTATGGTGTTTGTAAGAGTAGGTGTAAGAAAAAGTAGAGAGAAAAAAATAGTGTAGAATGGTAATGAATAGTGTAATGTAAAGTAGATATGACTAATAAAGTACCGGTAGTAAAAAAAATGCGTATAATTACGATATCTGTTATTTTTACTTATCGAAAAATTATAAAACTGATATTTTTGAAATCCTTATATTTTTACAAGTCTATTGGTATATTCGGAATATTTTTACTATTCCGAGCTCCAGGACATGTTTTTCAAGAACTGTGTCCGATTAAGTTGAAGACGATTTGCGATTTTACTAATCTGATCTTTTTAAGCTTTCGTAAGTAATTATGCACTATTTTATATACTAAACTCTTACTTACTTTCTCCGTGTTGCTTATTCGGGTATGCTAGACTTAAGCTATTACGTCAAACTAGGGTTTTGCTAACTTTAGAGTTCCGGTTGACTTCCAGATTAAGGTTTTAAGCTAAACCAATTCTAAAAATTTGCGGGTCCTTAGAGAAAGTTTTGTCCTCAAAACTTGGAAATTCATCTCTGAGGCTCCAAACAACCCTAAGGTACTTATGTCGTATCTCATCCAAAGTTCCTTGTGTTGCTTCCTTCTAGAAAAGATTTCTCTCGATTTCCTTATTTCTCAACTTTTGAACTTTTTGGCTGAGGATTTGTACTGTTCAAGGGTACTGGCTCTATCTCCAAAACTAGTTCTCTGATCAATCATCGTATATAGATTTGAAATATATCATATACTTCCAACAGGTTTGGTGACAAGATAGGATGATAACTAAAACTTCCAATTTGTCTTAGTATGTCAAAAATATTCAAAGTACCGGGTGCTCAAAATATCCTTGGGAGTGCACACGATGTATGTTTTTTATTCTTAAATACACTTGATTTCCTTTTAGAAATTTCCAAGGTCTTTATTTCTGATCAGTTCTTATTTCTTTTGTTTATCTTGTGCCTTCTTTCTCCTATGGAATTTGTGATACATGCTCTTAATGTCTCTCTAAAGTTGGATTTGTTCGCTTTGATTGTCTATCAGCCTGAAGGTGGCACATGGTATCAAAGCTTAGCCTTGTCTTCGAAATCTCTCGTAGATTAGTTCAACACTTGAGTACATTTCTTATATCCCGAGTTGATATCATTCCGAGTGGTATCCAATGCTATCATACTACTTTTCTTTTCATAAGGCTTTACCAGCTCATCCAATCTCTAGTCAATCAGACAGCATCGTTTATCGGTAATCCAAAATCCATGGGAATTTTTACTCCAATATTAGCAAAGATTTTGTTAATCCTTTCATTTCTTGGTACTCTTATTCCTTTGTTGACACTTTTCATGTAATCAACTACGTCTTTGTTTCATCCCTTCCATTAATAGTAATCTTTGAAATTCTAGATATAAATTGGTTCCTTTCGGATGTATCGTACATTCCAGGTTCTGCTCATAATTTCCTCTCTTAATTCCTTATTCTTAGGCACATGAAATCGTCCATTAATTTCCTTGGTATTTATCATTATTGTCCATCCATACATTTTTCTTCTTATATTTTCCTCTTTATCCTTCGTATCGTCTCATCTCAGCATTAAACTTCCTTAATCCTTCTTACCAAGGTTGGTTCTAACACCATATTTGCTATCTCCTTCTTCATTCCTTGTCTTGTGATCTTGATGCTTAGCTTCTTAATTCCTTTTCATCGACTTCTTATGTTTTGTAAGCAGGGTACACACTTGAAATTTCAGTCCTTGATTAATTCTAGCTTATTCTCTTTTTCCTTTTTTGTTCTCTTGTTTAAAATAGACTAAACTATCATCCATTTATCTAACAAAGATTTATATACTTGGCTTGGGTTGAATCAATCCAGAAAGGCATACTAGAAACTTGTGGTGTTTATAACGAGTTCGAACAACACTCCATCAAATCATCCTTTGATTCGATCCTTACTTAGCAGCATACTTTGATCTTAAACCGTGAGAAACGTTCTTGCTCCATATAGTGGGTTAAAAGATCTTCAACTTATAGAAGATGGGTTTTCATTCTTGATTGTGATTTTATTCATCTCCTGATAATCAATGCATAAACCTAGGGATTTATCTTTTTCCTTTATGATCCATAGCTGGCGTATTCTAGGGTGATAAACTTGATTGTATAAACTTTGATCCAAAGGTTCTTTTAGTTGTTTCTCTAACTCTTTTAACTCCATTGAGACCATTTGATATAATGCTTTAACAGATTGTACCCAATTGGCCCTTTGTCTATTCTCAATATTGATTTTTGGATGTAATCCAGGCCATTTATTTGGAAAACTTCTTGAAAACTTATCAACAATCGGAGATATCATTCAAGATAGGTTTCTCTTTATCTTTTTGTGTCGTCGAGTAATCATCCATTCCCTTTGGAACTTCTTTTATCAATTCTAAAGATTGTGACTCCTCTTTCCTAATAGTAGATTTTCTCCCAACGTTATTTTCCTCTCCTTATGAGTTCTTTGGTTTTCTCGAGAAATGAACAGCTTATACCAAAGATTCACTTCTTATTTACTTAATCCCATTACTTTTGAAGCCACATGCGGATATATGTCCTCATACCCTTATTAGATGATCTTTCCATACTTCTTAGGATTTGTGGGGTTTTAAAGCTAAGGGTTTACGTTTGTTTTTAGTGGTCTATACTTCTTAGCTAGACTAGGTGTAACGAGAGAATGTGTTGCTCCAAAATCCAAAAGAGCAAAACATTCTGGTTTCCAATTTCCTATGTGTCTGACAGGGGGATTACTTAAATTTTTGTATTGCTTGAAATAAAGGAATAACAAAGAGGGTTCAAGGCTCACCGTTTCCCAAGTTACAGTTATAACCTCTATTGCAATTCAAGGCAGCCAAGTCTTTATCTTTTTTGTTTTTCACTTAAGGACTCAACCTACTCTCAAACCTCCCATTCTAAAGCTAAATATAAGGGAATTTTTTTTCTTAAAGATTTTGATACTTAATTTCAACTAAATTCTAATATAACAGCAGGTGAGCAAGGCACCTATGCAAGTCAATTCACATTTTTATTCTTTCACATATGTTATTAATAAAATTTAGTACAATCTCCAAATTTCAAAATATGGGTATAATGCAATTTCAGATGTCATAGATATGAAATTAATTCAATAATTTAGACACAAACAATTTATACTCAACTTCATTCTCCATATCCTATTATCACTTCCCCATACTTAGATTGAACAGTGTCCTCACTGTTCCTAATTTAGCTCAAAATAAGAAAGGAATAAATTTACAAAATATAAGATAAAAGGAAAAAATTTGATACTTCTCTGGTGTCAAGTTTTTAGAAGCAAAAGTGAATTCTAACCAAGATATCACTTAAGAGTTATCTGCTTTAGCTTAGCCTTGTGTTCATAAACACAAAGAAAGACAAGAACAATAAAAATATCAAATAAAAAGAAAAACCATCTTGAGGTACATATTAGCAGCAATTATCAAAAGTCTACCCAATCAAGTGGGTGCTTAATAGAATACGGACCAGCAGTAAAGCAAATATAAACAAAGAAAAACAAAGAATTGAGAGCCAACATAAACTTTAGCTCTCTGGCTTTGTGCTACTTTGGTCTTCTTCTTCATCCTAGGATCTATCCTCTATAGAAGTCTCATATTGTAGCTCCTCTGCAGCTGCTGGATTGATGCAAGAGATGGTAGATTTGAACATATTGAACAATGTAGTCTTAAATTTCTTGTTTTTTTTTTCCGCTCTTGTTGAACCGCCTTCTTAACCACCTTGACTTCTTTTTTTATTCACTTTGATTTCTTCCCTCAACTGCTCATAGGGACTCATAGGAGGAATAAGATGGGAAGTGGAAGCTCTTTTAGTAGGGGGGATTTCATGAGCTTTTGCATCAGCAGCTGGATCGACTTTGTTGGTTACCTTGGATAGCCCTTAGGTTCTAAATGGTCTAGAGGAGATCTTCTTGCATTCTATACCATCATCCCTTTCAGGTTGTTGAAAATCCCCATCCCTTTCAGCAATGCAGTGATATAGCCTCCATAGAGAATAACCTTCGTCCTTATATCATCCACTTGCCTATAAATGAAGTTATTTATTACCCCCTCAAGATCAATTTTGTAACCAGAGATCATGTTGTAAAGATAGAACATATCAAAATTTTTCATCTTACTATGACTAATTTTCTTACAACAAATGGTGTGGGTTAGAATGTGATGGAGCAACTTGTGCTTTACAGTTGCAAAAGTAGCGACAAGTGATTTAGATGGTACAAAGTCATCCTTTCTAAGTTGAATTATCTGGGCCCAAAATATCTTAGTATTCATATCTTTAAGCGAAGCATTTAGTAGGTATGCCACATCCTCTTCATAATCATAAAGTCCTAAGAATTGCTCAATCCTCTTAAGCTCTATCTCATGAAACTCTTTAAAGGCCTGAAAGGTGGAAAGATTCTCATCTCTATCTATCTTCAAAGTGGACAAGAACTCTATTGTGACATTCTTGAAGGTTGGGTCATAAATCTCAAATAGCTTGAACTAGGTCTTATCTGTCACAAGCTGTTAAATTGTCTCTTGCATCCCATAATCTTGTAAGAGCTCCCAATCTAAATACTGGTGATTGATAAAGTTCATCTTCAGTCGTTTCTTCTTTCTCTCTTTAGCATATTCTTGGCTAGAGAGCAAATTTCTTGTTGAATACCATAAGAAGATTTTCTTGTGGTCTTTTGTTTCTTTTGTCTAGGGTGGAGATTTTTGGGTAGCATTCGTACACAAATAGTTTATGTTAATGACAAATGATAACAAGCAGCCATTTGGAAATGTGTTCTTAGCTATTGCCTATATCTATCAATTAGTAGAATAGAGCAATTAAGGATTAGGCATTTAACAATTTAAGATCAAGGCAAAAATCCATCTCAAGCAAAATCCACATCAAGTTAGTCATATGCTTACATCTTTTATGCTTAAGACATGATATACCATGAAATTGTAGAAACTAGAACCATAGGCATGCAATCTATCAAGAACAAAGCATACAATTTGGAGTATATTTCTTACATTTTGCAATCGGAAATCAAAGTTGGCGGCTTAGATTTTAACCGATGTGGGAGACTTATTTAAAATACATGGAAAAGGAAAAATACATATGTTTAGGGTCATGTATACACTCTAAAACACAATAGAAGTATAACAAAACCAAGTGAAGAACACCAAATTCATTCTAAACCCATGCAAACCAAATTTTAGCAAGGATCCCCATTCATGAACCCTATTTTGCGACATTGCTCAATCAGGGCACAATGAGTAAAAACTAACTTCATGTAATCAAGGTAATAGCAATTACTTGGCTTTTAATTACAAAAGCGCCCAATTCTGAACACATGAGCAAATTCAGTTAAACCCTAGTTTCTAACATAATATGAATTTTTAATGAAATCTAGCACAAATGAATTGTAAACCTACATGCATGCAAGAATAAGAACAAACCTAACTTCAAAAATTAGCAATATAATCATTTCACCCAATTCTAGAACACCATTTTCCTAATTGACAAATTCTAGAACACCATCCCAGCAGCCACATCAAATGATGAACAAGAAAGAAATAACATCAATGAATCAAGAGAATAGAGAGAGTACTTACTTGCAAAAGTTGATCCTAGGTAAAGTGAGCGTAAGTGATGAATTGAGAGTGATGTTTGCATGGTAGTGTAAGGGAGAATTTGAGAGATGAGTGAAATGGTCGAGGGAAGAAAGAATGAAGGAAAGAGAGAGGGACAAACCTGCTTTTATCGCTTGCAACAAGACATACGCCGGCCCTCAGCATCTGTATATCGATAGCATACATGCCGACTATTGGAATTTGGAATTTATTTTCGAGACGAAAAGGCCGGTACGCTACCTTTAGGGTTTCAATTTGGAATTTATTTTGGGATTTTTCATTGTTTGACCTAGGTAGCTTTTGGGGTTTCAATTTGGATTCTAGCTTTTGGAAATTCTAATAAAGCTATTGTTGATTCTTTCTTCATCTAGGGCTTGGCATGATCAGTGTTCGAAATTGTTGATAATGAAGTGGAGTTTTATCCGATCAAAGATCAAATGTTTAGGAGATTTGCTCAAACGATATGACTTGGTGTTTCACATAGGCAATGCTACCTGTGGCAGATGCTAATTCTACAAGTAGAATTTCAACCCTGTAAACACAAAAATTAGTCAATGGTACATCAGGGTATTGTCTTGTGTGGCCACTCCAATGCTTAAATTAGTTCATGGGTGATAGGTTCAAAAGACCAAGTTTTTAATTTATAAATTTTCTAAATCGTTTTCTTTTCAACTATGGTTTTACAGGGCAAGCGCACCCATCAGATGTAGCATAGAGAAATGATTTAGGTCATATTCCTAGGGAACGTTGATGAGTACTTCTACTCACTCTTTTCCTATTATCAAGCCGAAAAAATCATATTTGGTTTTATATACATAGAAACTAAACTAAGTCTAATATTCACAGATTTCACAGCAAGCATACAAAAGGATAAATCAATTCACAAGGTTGCTTGGATCATGCTTCACCTAAGATCTATTCATATGATTCAAGAATTTTCTCAAAAAGTTGTATTGATTATTGAACCATCGGATTCATTAAATTATGTTAATGCTTCTCTCAAAGTCAAAAGCACCTAAACCTAAGCCAAACTGTCGGAATGTCTTCCTGACTATTAGCAACTTAAATTTGCATAAAGAACAAGAATCCTTCATTTTAAAACCAAATTGATGAATTCAAAACGAATGACAGAAAATTTCACCATCCCTATCTCTAGGTGATTATGAGCAATCTCATCAATAGCTTTAGATCTATTCATTAAATCAACCTCTCAGTCTATTTTTAACAAAAATCAAACTTGAATCCAATGGGATGCACCATCCAATTAGACTCATTCTTTAGACACAAGCTGTTGAATACAATAAAATCAACACGTTTTGAAATTAAGAACAAAGGAATCACATGAAATCAATCAAGGATGCACAATACCCAAGCAATATTAAACTACTCCTCCATAGATAAAACAATATAAATCAATAACAAGGAGAAATAGAAAGGATCTAAAATTATATTAGCAATACAAATGATGTTCCTTGATAAATGGATACACTCAAGCACAAATGCTGCTATGAAAATACATAAAAGTGTGTTTTTTCTTGTCTCTGTCTCTCCTTTTTTTGTTCTTTTTTTCTCTCCTTTGATTCTTCCCTCCATCTTTATTTTATAATGATCTTTGCATAAATGGAATTAAATGCTCATTGATGGAGGAAATGGGAAGTTACAGGAGTTATGGATCTCTTGGCTTTCCAAAGTAACACATAAATGGAATTGAATGCTCATCATGGAGGAAATGGGAAGTTATGGGAGTTACGGGTCTTTTAGCTTTTCAAAGTAAGACATAAATGGAATTGAATGCTCATTATGGAGGAAATGGGAAGTTACCGGAGTTACGGGTCTTTTGGCTTTTCAAAGTAACACCCCTTTAATGTCCAATTGACGTTTCTTTAATAAATAGGGGGTTACTATTCAATAAAAAAGCCGTTTCTTAAAAATTAATGGACTGTCAAATCGACAGGTTTGGGGACAAGTCATGTCACTTAAATGTCTTCCAAAAGCTTGATATTTAGCCCTTAATTTTGCTTCTTTCTTGTAATGGTTGAAAGACATGGCTTGTTCTTGTCATGTTGAGTTCTTCTTGATCCAAACTTTACATTTTTGACCCGTCTTGCTTTCTTTGAAAAATATCTCCTTTAAAGACCTAAAAGCTTAACTATTAATTCAAGTGCTAAATTCCCAATATTCATCAATAAAATGACCATAACATATGTTTTAGCACTCATAAAATAGGAATAATTTTGGTTCATCAAATTCCCCCACACTTAAACACTTGCTTGTCCTCAAGCAAACAATTTAAGAACAAAGAAAAAACCATCATCAAATATGCTCAGAATTTTTCACAAGTGAAAACTTACATAGCATTCATAAATCATTTTAGATCATAACAACTTGCTTTTGTACCTATTGCTCAAATCTATCATTTATATGTAACTAGCATACCAAAATCGAAATTCTAAGGCTAATCCAGGTAAGTTAAACTTTACCCTCACCAATTAAAAATAGCTTCCAAAGTCACAAAATAAACACGAAGTCAAACAATAGCAAAAGAGACCTAGTTATACTTCACCACTTATTAACAAATATATAAACTCTTCAACTACTTTTCTAAGCACAACAATCTAAAGTGAAAGTAATTGTATCTGTTCTTCCCCTGGATTTTCTCCCTTTATTTAAAAATCTCTTCAATTTTTTTTTTTTAGCCTTCAGAGGGACGGGTTTTTGCCCGCTTCTTTTCCTTTTCCTCTGGACAGGGTGTAGCCTGCATCTTTTCAGCTTTCTTTTTCAAGTTCATCTAATGAACTTTTGCCTTTCCGCCCTTCTCGTTATAGTGAGTTCATCATCGAGTCGGCACATCCCGGGCTCATCACCCAAGTGACCAGGTTTTAAAGGGACCCCATCGAACTCTCTACTCACTCTAACCTTCAAGTTAGGATACTCATAACTCAAATGCTTGAGTCATTGGAGTATAGGCCTTTTGATTTTTTTTCATCAATTGTATATAAGAAGCATGCTATTTGTATTCAATTTAGCACAACAATTGATTATTTCCAAAGAGATTTATTCTAAAAAGGATCACCAAGTGATGAACTTCATATGCTCTTTCACCAAAGATTAGGAGGGCTCTCAAAATATTTGAAAAGAAAATATAAAATCAACAAGCTTAGAACCACAACCATTTAACTTTCAACTAAGGACTTCGATCCACTTTTAGACTCTAGATTCCATCCCTAATTAGCAAGTAAGTTTACCACACCTAGATTTCATCCTACAATTTCAACTAAGTATACTAATCACAAAATAGATGAGTAAGGTACTAGAAGTCTCTTTTTTTTTTTTTTATGAATGCTATTTCTAAACATTTTTCTGAGTATATTTTCAAGTACAATAGCAAAGTGTAAAGTGGGTTTTTTTTTTTTTTCACATTCAAAACAAGCATAGAAAACCAAATATTCCCTTCTCAAGAGTATCCCTCCCCCACACTTAATTGGGACATTGTCCCCAATGTCAAAATATATGCAATAAGTGAGGAAAGGAAAAAGAAAATGAACTTCCCTGTTTAAGAATCAACATCCAGCTACAAGATAGTCATATTCTTCATCAAAATAGAGCAGCTGTGAGAGCAAGTCATAACAAAGTGCATATGGGCTGGAGTTTTCTGCTTTGTTTCCTCTTGAATTTCCATCCTACCATTAAGAACAACACTTAACCATCAAAATAGCAGAAAATGATAAGATCATGAGTCTAAAAAGAAAAAGAAAAAGACAAAAGAAAAGGAAAGTTAGACATGGGTTGCCTCCCAAGAAGCGCACTTTTTTAACGTCGTTGGCTCGACTTATTAACAAAAATGATACTCTCATCCACCAGGATCCCAAACAAATGTGTCCCAGACACAAGTTTTTATCAAAATTAGTAGAAATTTACTTCTCATCCTGGTTTTCTTTTTAAGCACAACAAGATTCAGCAAAAATTTTAGAAATTTTTCATGGGGAGAGGGTATTGGAAAATTGGTTCTATCACAAAATCAATGATATATCCAATAGGCTCATCATCTTCCACACTTTAGATTTTTCATCAAATGTAGAACAGACGATTTCTACATTTTCTTGTTTCAGCTCGACCTCTCCATCCTCCATTTCTTCTGTGGTAACATGAATTTTCTCATTTATCAACTCAAACGAACCCTCCTCCAGAACTTCACTTTGCTCATAGAATTTTCAAAATTTTTGTTTCAAAATCAAATTCACAAACATTCTCCATCATCTTATCACACTCAACATGGTCAGAATCATGCAAAGTATCTAATTCATTGAAAAGCGCTGTGATGATGATGTATCTAAAACAAATTTTCATGAGCTAAGTTTTGAGTTTTCATCAAATTTCTTCATTACAAAACAATGGAGGTAATTGAATGCATGCAGGAGCATCATAAAAACAGGGATTAGACATAAACAGTAATATACTGTCTCACAAGTACCAGCACACAATATTTGTTTTAATTCAGGTTCATTTTGAGGATTATAAAGGACATTATAATATTGATCTTTATGATTCCACCAACCAAAATCCATTATAATGCTTTATCAGGTTAAGCACAAAGAGGTAAACTTACCACAGATTCAAACCAAAAAAAAAAAAGAAAAATGGCTAGAGTAATAGTATTAAGCTTTCAAAATATCACCAATCAATCCCCGGCAACGGCGCCAAAAACTTGATAGTTCAAAAGACCAAGTTTTAAATTTATAAATTTTCTAAATCGTTTTCTTTTCAACTATGGTCTTACAGGGCAAGCGCACCCATCAGATGTAGCATAGAGAAATGATCTAGGTCATATTCCTAGGGAACGTTGATGAGTACTTCTACTCACTCTTTTCCTATTATCAAGCCGAAAAAAATCAGATTTGGTTTTATATACATAGAAACTAAACTAAGTCTAATATTCACAGATTTCACAGCAAGCATACAAAAGGATAAATCAATTCACAAGGTTGCTTGGGTCATGCTTCACCTAAGATCTATTCATATGACTCAAGAATTTTCTCAAAAAGTTGTATTGATTATTGAACCATCGGATTCACTAAATTATGCTAATGCTTCTCTCAAAGTCAAAAGCACCTAAACCTAAGCCAAACTGTCGGAATGTCTTCCTGACTATTAGCAACTTAAATTTGCATAAAGAACAAGAATCCTTCGTTTTAAAACCAAACTGATGAATTCAAAACGAGTGACAGAAGATTTCACCATCCCTATCTCTAGGTGATTATGAGCAATCTCATCAATAGCTTTAGATCTATTCATTAAATCAACCTCTCGGTCTATTTTTAACAAAAATCAAACATGAATCCAATGGGATGCACCATCCAATTAGACTCATTCTTTAGCAAGCTATTGAATACAATAAAATCAACACATTTTGAAATTAAGAACAAAGAATCACATGAAATCAATCAAGGATCCACAATACCCAAGCAATATTAAACTACTCCTCCATAGATAAAACAATATAAATCAATAACAAGGAGAAATAGAAAGGATCTAAAATTATATTAGCAATACAAACGATGTTCCTTGATAAATTGATACACTCAAGCACAAATGCTGCTATGAAAATACATAAAAGTGTTTTTTCTTGTCTTGTCTCTCCTTTTCTTGTTTCTTCTTCCTTTGATTCTTCCCTCCATCTTCATTTTATAATGATCTTTGCATAAATGGAATTGAATGCTCATTGATGGAGGAAATGGGAAGTTACAGGAGTTATGGATCTTTTGGCTTTCCAAAGTAACACATAAATGGAATTGAATGCTCATATGGAGGAAATGGGAAGTTAGGGAGTTACGGGTCTTTTGGCTTTTCAAAGTAAACATAAATGGAATTGAATGCTCATTATGGAGGAAATGGGAAGTTACGGAGTTACGGGTCTTTTGGCTTTTCAAAGTAACACCCCTTTAATGTCCAATAGACGTTTCTTTAATAAATAGGGGGTTACTATTCAATAAAAAGCCGTTTCTTAAAAATTAATGGACTGTCAAATCGATAGGTTTAGGGACAAGTCATGTCACTTAAATGTCTTCCAAAAGCTTGATATTTAGCCCTTAATTTTGCTTCTTTCTTGTAATGGTTGAAAGACATGGCTTGTTCTTGTCATGTTGAGTTCTTCTTGATCCAAACTTTACATTTTTGACCTGTCTTCGCTTTCTTTGAAAAATCTCTCCTTTAAAGACCTAAAAGCTTAACTCTATTAATTCAAGTGCTAAATTCCCAATATTCATCAATAAAATGACCATTGAACATATGTTTTAGCACTCATAAAATAGGAATAATTTTGGTTCATCAATGGGTCACCTTAGAGAACTCAAAGGAATATTTTGGAAGAGAATCAACAAAACATGATCAAATCCCCTTACTTGCTGGGAGGGAAGAGTTGTTTATAGTTGAGGTCATATAAGAATCTGGCCTATAGAATCTTTTTCAATTAGGGTGTACCTTAGGTCAACAGCTAACCTAGTCTTGAGGTGCAAAAATCATGTAAGCCCCTAGATTTTTCAATAATATTAGCAAACCCTAGAACCGGAAGTTAAAACGAAACCCTAAAGTTAACCTAGTTATATGATTAGTCTAGTGAATCTAGATCCGGCAATCCCGTGTTCTTAAACCCTAGAAAACAAAATTGAAATAATTGTGGAATATGGTTCATAATGATATAGGAAAGCCTAAAAATATCAGATTCAAATTTTTTTAGTGTCCCTAGGATCCGATCGGGATCAGTTTTCGAAAACCGTGCCCCGGAGCACCGGATAGCAAAAATATTCCGACAACACCAATAGATTCGTAAATATATAAGGTTTTCAAAAATATCAGTTTTATAATTTTTCGGTAACTAAAAATAACAGATATAGGCCTTTTACGTGTATATTTTTTACTATCGGTATTTTAATTGTCTAGTCTACTATTCATTACTACTCACCTATCTCTACTTTTTCTTACACTCTACCATACCTATACCTTACAATTTACCTTCCCCATACAACTTTAATCACATCATACCTTACACATTACTTCTTTTAATACAAAACAAACAAAACAAATCAATTTTCTCCCCCCATACAAGTCAAACCGGCGCCCCCTCTCCTCCACCATCTCATTTTATTTTCTTTTCCATTTTATTTAATTACATCTAATTTCCACTCCAAAAATCTATAAATACCCCATTCCTCTTTCATTCTTTCACACAACTCATTTCCTACTAAAACTCTCCCAAAATCACTCCACAAAATTACTCTCCCAAAATCTCTCTCAAGTTTCTTCTTTTCTTTAGAAAACCAAGTCCCATATGATACAACAATCCATTCTTTTCTTCTTCAACCACCACATAAACTTTAGGTAAAAGTTTCTCATATTCTCTCATCATGTTCATATAACTTAACATGAGTTTAGTGTATGTTTCTTAGACTCATTGAGTTAAAGAAGTAACAATTTATTCATATTTTGTTTTTGTTCATGTTCTATACTTTTCTTTATGTATTATGTTGTTATTGTTATTATTATTTTTTTCTAACCTAACTTATATAAGTATTATGTATATTATGTATATATATTTAGAGCATATAAGCTCATTGTTATTTATTTATTTTCAAGTCTTGCAATTTATTTATTTACTTACTTTATGCAATTATTAAGACTAGTCTTTCTAGTCTTAGACTTGTCCATATCAAGTCAAAACAATTTTATTTCTTTGCTTTTTTTGAGGACTAGTCTATTCTTAGTCCCGGGATACCTTGATGAAGCTAAGGTTCCCAATACTTGACTTTATTTTTATGCTCTTATTTTATTTATCTTATTTATGTTGTTTTTATATTTCTCATTCATACATGAATATGTTGTTATTGTCTCAACCATAATGAAAATGAGTTTTCTTAAGTAATAAACATAAACTTTCTTTAAAAATAAAATTTTATCACATAAGAAATTAATTTCCTTAAAGACTTGAAGTTTTATCTTAAACAAATATTTTTCTAAAGTTAGTTAGCTCAAGTTTTAGTAATAATATGTGGTTTTACCAAGAAATACATAAAGAAAAATGATCACCAACTCTCTTTTCAAATCAATAAAATAATAAAGATTGTTTAAACTTAATTCCTTGCTTAAACAAAGGGTTTCTTAAATTCAATTGTCAAAGTTTTCTACCTACACTCTGGAATATTAAAGTCTAAACAAGTTTTTCAAAATTATCAAAAATAATCTTTTTAAGGATAAGCTTTACTTAGGAAATGAAAATAATAAATAACTTATCAGATTATTAATATTATCATTTTAAAGAGGATCAAAACTTTAGAAAGACTATAGAACATGAAATATTTAGGAAAAACTATGTTTTCCAAACTACTAGAGTAAAATTTTGGACATCTTAGAAGATTAAAATTACTTTTGCTAAAATTCTCAAAAACAAAGAAATGGAGTTAAAGAAGGAAATACTCACTTATGATAATTTAGGAAATTTTCCAAAAACAAAATTTATTTCTTTACAAGTCTTAAGCTTATCTCACTTTTTTTTAGACACAATTGTTTTACAAGATCATTGTTTGAGACAACACCACTAAATTCATACATATGGTTGAGTATATATGTATTCAATGGATTTTTCAACCATACATTATATCTATATTTTCGTACAAAAGCCCTTGAGTGAAGAAAAGTTTGAAAACTCTAGTTTTGAAGTTTGGAAAATTCGTATCAAATCTGTACGTTACTGTTCCGAGGCCTAAATAACTTCTTTTGATAAAAATAACCTTAGAAATAGATAGATCTTTTCGAGTAGGTAGAAATCGATATATAATATGCGAAATTCCGAGTTAAAATAAGCAAGTTATGGCCATTTTTTTAGTTGGAATTTCTATTTCATACAATTTTTATGAATTCTCTAAGATAGAAGTATAGAATTTGAATAGATCTTGGATGAAATACTCATTTTGGGTATTTCTTTTGGTTTAGGTGTCGAGGACGAAGATTTTCCCTTCCCAGAGGATTATTTCGACTCCTAGAAGAAAGCTATGGACGAGTGAGTTTCCTTTACGTTTACGTATTCGCGCATGTGCTTATAGAATAGAGCACTAGATATTAGGAAAAGATAAAATCGATATACATGTGGGATATTATGGGAATTATGAATGTGAATTGTTATGTGCGATCAATGAACAATAAGTATATTGGGATCCAAATTATGATTGATATAAATGTTTCTATGTATGAATTGTTATGTGTGCAAATATTGTTTGATCGCTTTAAAATGATTTAATGTTATATTGAAATCCCCATATAATAAATTGCTCATGCATATCACTTAGAATATCATTTCGAAGTTTTTGCTACTACTCTTCAGCGTGGGACCGAAAAGGTAAGCTGCCTAGCTACATCTTGAGGGTTAAGACGTTCGGGGAATACGGCCTCAAGGTGTAGCCGAGCCGGATTGATCGCTTTGGGTAAGGAAAGCCCGGGGACTAGTAGTACGGTTCGTTGGAACCCCAAGACGCGTGCAATTTTAAGGAGGTCGGTCGGGACCCAGTTCAAAGCATTCCCTAACCACCAATGGAGGGGTAAATCCATCACACATACGAAACCAGATAGTCGTATGTACTGTTTGATCATATGATTGTTGCATTTCATATGCTTGAATTAATAAACTTGGTTGATTGCTTGTTCTAAATACTATTGTGTAAGGAATATCTCACTAAGCTAGTCATGCTTATACTCCTATAGACTTTTGATATTGCAGGATTACCTTTTTCACTCGAGACCACCTTGATTTCCCGGGTAGAATCCTTATTTTGAGAAGCTTTTGGAGGAATTCTATTTTGAAGTTATAAGAATAAATTTCTTCTAAAATCTTCTAGCTTTAGTTATGTTATATTTAGTAGAACCATGTTGTTATCGGGGGAATGTCCCTTAGAAGTTGTAAGACTCTATGTTCTTATGAAATATATTAAGTGTTATTTTGCATGTTCTACTGCCAATGTCTTAAAATGCATATTACTCCACCGGTCTCCCTTTGTTTGAATGTACGCCTAGTACCAATATGGAAGCTTCGAGTGATTGAGGTAGTCATTCTTAAGTTTAATATGTATACGACGGGCTGTCACGTTTAGGGTACCCCTGGGGCGTGACAAATCATCTAGTGCACGAGGCAATAGAGTTGCTGAAGTATGGAGTATAGATGGATTAGAGATGTCCCCTTGGTCTCCAGGTGGGATAGGAATCGTCTGAAAATTCATGAGATGTCAATTTGTTAGTGATAGAATCTCTCTATATACTCGAGTGGTGATGCCGTTGGTTAGTGATATAATCTCTCTATGTACTTAAATGATTCATAAATGTTTTGATGATAACAAAATCCTTAAAGATTTATCAAATATATACTTTAATCTTAATAATACATGCAAGATTATGTTGATTTTAGGAGCACAGGTTAATTTCGAAAGCTGAATTAGAAGGTGAACTTTTCTATTATGGAATGAGAACATTATTTTAAGACCTAACTCCATGGTTTGAATATAACTTGGGAATTATATTCAAACATTTCGCTAAAGTTGGTTTATGATCCAATGGGGAAATTTAATTAATAATCATGGGTTAAATAAAGTTACAATTAACAAAATGTTTATTTGGGCTATAAAGGGAAAGCTTCTGGATCATAATTTGGATTAGAAACTTGGAGTTCTTTCAAATTAAATTACGGCACGATCTCTTGAGCTTAGGATCGTTCAAATCAAAAAGAAAGAGAAGAAGATAAGCATCGGATTGATAAATCGAATAAATATGGATAAATATCTTCTCAAACATGGAATGAATTCAAAATAACATCTCTCTAGATCTTACACATATGACAAGTATACAAGTTGGATTCTCTAAGATATATTTTGAATATATTATATCAAGTATTCAATATCTTTTTTTTGCTTGAAAGGAAGGAATTCAAATCAATATGTTTGGAAAAATCATGAAGATATATTAAGCAATGGAAAATAATAATCTTCTACCATATTTGCTTGAAGAAGATTGTTTACTTGAAGATTATAAATTGATGAAGTTGACCAAGAACCAAAAAAATAAAAAAGGAGAGATTTATTGAGGTAAATTTCTGATCTTGAATTAACTTAGCATTCAAAAGAAAGCTCTCTACTTAGACATATTTTTAGAAGCTATTACTTTAGCTTGTTTACTTTATTGTGCTAAACTAGGGGGATTTATCTTATTGTGTCCCTCTAAACTATAGAAACTTTCTTATAAACTTTGTTAAGATAGTGTGAGAAGTGAGAACGGCTACTAGTAGGACCGTGTGATAGCTTAGGTTGAAGCTAAATAGGCGGTGTATGTTATTATATTATGGTATATGCAAGACTTCTTTGTGCTTCTTGATTTGTTTGGATCTAGTGGAATAAAATAGTACAAATAAATAGGAACCCAAAATGAAGCTGGGACAGTAGACTGATACATAAGGAAAAACCACTATACAGACCAAGCAATCTCTTTTCTTTTTCTCTCTCTCTTTTTATATACTTCTTGTCTTTTACTTTTGCACATTACTCTATTATTGAATCACAATAATATAACTTAAGGGATTTTTGTTTATTTGATTATTGAGAAAAGAGATCTAAGTTAATTACACTTGCCTATATCAAAATTTAGTATAACAAGAGGACATATTAAAAGAATTCCTAAGTATTTGTTTTAAAAAAAGATTTCAGAACCTGTTTTGGAAGGAAGTTTAAATTGATATTTGCAAAAAGTTTTTGATAACCAATTTACCCCCTTGCTAGTTACAAGCTTATGGGACCGACATTGTCGTGAGCCTCTCCTCGAGGGTCATATTCTAAGGTCAGGAGATCGAAGTTTGTGTCGAGTTAGGCTCATCAGAGAATCAAGTGTCGAGGTTCTGATTTACGCAGGTCCAACATGAAGAGTTTGGGCCCGTTGGCTTATGCATTACTTGTGAGCCTTTCAAACCATGTAAGGATTATCCTGGGTTGATCGGGCTATGGCTTATTATTTACCTTCAACACTAAGCCTTGGAGAGATTGTGCTGAAGTGGATTATTATGATGCTGAGTGCATATGAACTTATGTGATGGGCATAGAAACATTAATTTATAATTGGAGCACACTCATAGAAACATTAATTTATAATTGGAGCACACTTTTCTTCCTTCTTATTAAGAGATCAATACAAATAATAAGCAAATTCATAGTTAATACATGATTAGATATTTTATAGGACTTTAATCACAATCAATGCTTTGGTCTTTAGTATCTAGACATATTATCCTTAATGATAAGTTTGATTTTTTGTACTTTCTGTAGGAATATCTATTTCAATTCCAGTAGTCCTTAGTGCAGCGATTCACATTTTTGTGATATCGACATGACAATATATATGATCATTTCTCTTTTATGTTGTAGTTTCCCTATCAACTCTCGATATTTTCATATTTCAATTTTTGATTTACCTATTTAGAATAGAAAAATCTTTATATATTTGACATGAGAATGATAAGTGTTTTTTGAATTTTCCTTCCACATCCTCTTGTTGTCTCTATAATCTACTTTAGGTGTCGAGTTCATTGAAGGGGTTCACTACTTCCTTGGATCACATCTTTACTTATTGATTGAGTTGTTCATCCTTCTAGCATTTTTCACTAAGGCCACAAATGATTATAGAGGCAAGCTTTGAGTAGGAATTTAAAACATACTTTAAATGCATATTTTCGCACCATTTTCATTACGGAAGTCTTAGATATCAAGTGAGCATTCATTGAAGCACTTATTATAGTCCATGAGATCTTTTCCTAGATTTTGATTAATACATCCTATATAAGAAGTAGTTACCTACGCTAGAGTTCGAATAACATCTTGAGTAACATCTTACATGCACATTGTCCCCTGTGATTCAACTAACCCTAAGGGTAAGTTTATATACTAAATGTACGGCTTCTTAATATGTGATCTAGAGAACTCCTTCAATTTAAGATCACCATTAGGTTTACAGACTTCGAAAGCTCAATGCATATCATGAAATACTCCGTAACACTCTTTTGCTTACTATTGAATTTGGTGAAATTAAATCCGATACAATCCTTTAGGTATGGTTACTCTACTACCCACTATAGGTATAGGAGCTTTGGATTTAGGAAGTCAATTGCAATATGGTGTAGGAAAATTGATGAGGAGACACAAGGAGAAGGAACGAGATCAGAAATGGAGAACTTAATGTTTGATGAAGTGATGGAGTTAGGGAAGACAGCAAAACTAGGGTTCGGTGGTTCACTGGAGCTCGAGAAGGGAACAAAGTCTTTGACAGAAGTGCTGACTGATGGGAAGGAAGTGTTGACTGTGCCCAATGAAGACTGATCACGTGTGCAAATAGTGGTTTCTCAATGGGCTGAATTATTGGTCTTGGGCTGTTGATGGACAGTAGTATACATATTAGGTCCAATAAATAAATAGTTGGGCTGATTATTTCATTAGACTTAAAATACTAGTATTCTCTCTTTTTTAACAGAATTGTGATGTGCCTTATGCCACATCAGTAAGAATCTTTTGCACGTGTAATAGGATTTGGTTGTTACTATTACAGCTGGCAGGATTTACATGTATTAAACATCTCCTTGAGACAATACAGAATACATGGGAAAAAGAAAAAGTTAATTCTACTCTAAATTCTAAGCTTGTATCCGAGTGCTACTGTATTCGGTAGTACTTTTAATTCTATTTGTTCTGCTCATTTATGCATTGATCCACATTGCACTTCCACCGCTGCATTTCCATTTCTACCGCTGCATTTGCATTTCTATCCGCTGCATTTGGTATTAGAGCCTGCAAGCGATGGAGACGCGCGAATCCAAGAGGATTGAAGAGGTCATGAAGTCTGTGTTCAAGGAACAGCTAGAACGCTAGGAGGCTGCACTTAAGGAGCAATCTGATCGCCAAGAGGAATGGGTCAAAATGTTCTCCGAAGCCCTGCAAAATCAACAAAGGTTAATAGAAAAACAGAATCAAACCATTGAATCATTTAAGTTGCAATTCACGGGTAAAAGTATGGTGATGGATAAGTCTGCAACAAAGGATGTGATGGGTGGAAACATGAGTCAATCAACGATCGGATCCACTCATAACACAGCAAATTCAATTGACAAATCAGCAAACTACCAGGTACCAACTCGAAACACCAGAATTGAATTTCCAGTATTTAATGGTGAAGGTCTTAGGAATTGGGTGTCCAGGGCTGAGCAATTCTTCACTTTAGATGATACCCCAGATAACCTTAAGGTTAAAATAGCTGCTATGCACCTTGATGATAAGCCTTATGAATGGTACAATGCATTTGTCAAAACTAGGACTGAAAACACACCATTATCATGGGAGGAATTCACAAGAGTTTTAAATGCAAGGTTCAATGAAAAAGGATTCGAAGATCCATGTCAGAATTAAAAGAATTGCAACAGATTGGTTCCTTACAAGAGTACAACGATGACTTCATGTATCTGTCAACACAAGTTCAATTACCTGAGTTACATCTCATCAGCTGTTATCTTAGTGGATTGAAACCTGAGATTCAGTACCCAATTAGGATGTTTCAACCTAAATCAATTACCCAAGCTTTGACTCTTGCAAAGTTACAAGAAGCCAACCTCCTATCCTCCAAACAGAACCTGAAATCCACCAAAGGACCATCCAATAACAGTAACCAGAATTTCAGCTACACTTCATCATATTATCCAACCAACTCCTCAAATTTCTCCAGTAAACCAAACACTTTCCCAAACAAAACCTTAAATCCATACACCACCCAAAACACTAACCTTAACCCATACACTACCCAAAATTCAACCACTAAACCTCCAATGAACACCAGACCAAACACAAACAGTTTTAACCGATCCACTAAGAGACTCACACCTGAAGAACTTGAGGAAAAGAGATGAAAGAAAATCTGTTTTTGGTGTGATGAGTCTTTTGGTCCTGGTCATCGCTGTAGAACCAAGAGATTGAACTTATTAGTGACAGAACAGGATGATGATACTAATAGGGATGATGGAAATGATGAATGTGTGATGAATTGGGAGTAGATCTATCTCAGCTCCAGTTGAATTCAGTAGGTGGGAATAATGAGACTATGGAGCATTGCATGGGTTAAAGGAAGTCATAAGATGAAGATTTTGAACATATTGATTGATACTGGCAGCTCATCTAACTTTATGGAAGCTAAATTAGCTGAGAGACTGAATTGCACTCTATTAAACCTTACTCCAATATCAGTCATATTAGCTAATGGAACTAAGTTGCAGAGTACTCAATTGGTACATAAGTTTCAGTGGAAGATGCAAGGGATGACCTTTCAGTCAGATTTTTACACTATTCCCTTGAATTCTTATGAACTGATTTTGGGAATGCCCTGGTTAATATCATTAGGAACTGTAAGCTGGAACTTTAGAACGTTGAGCATGTCTTTTGAATGGCAAGGACAGAATTGTGAGTTGAGGGGAACAAGAAACACCAAAGACATATCGGAACTGCATTGAACTCCTTGCTGAATGCATCAATGTGGGTATAGAAGTTCAGTGTTGGATGATTACTAATCTGGAAAAATCAACAAAACATGATTTACAAACGTTGCATCCTGTAATCATTGACTTGTTGGAAGAATTTCATGATCTCTTTGAAGATCCAGTAGCACTACCACCTACTAGATCTTGTAACCATCGGATACACCTAACTGAAGGATCACAACCGGTCAATTTGAGACCCTATAGGTACTCTGCTCTACAGAAGACAGTTCTGGAAGATATGATTAAGGAGATGCTTAACAGTGGAGTTATTCAACTCAGCCACAGTCCCTATGCTTCACCAGTTGTTTTGGTAAAAAAGAAAGATAATTCTTGGCGAATGTGTGTTGATTACAGAGAACTTAATCGACAAACAGTGAAAGACAGATTTCCTATTCCCATAATTGAAGATTTGTTTGATGAACTCCATGGAGCTAAATATTTCAGTAAATTGGATTTACGATCTGGGTATCATCAAATACTAATGCACCCCAGAGATGTCTATAAAACTCCATTCCGCACACATGAAGGACACTACGAATTCCTTGTTATGCCCTTTGGCTTAACAAATGCTCCATCCACATTTCAAGGATTGATCAATGAATTATTTAGACCCCATTTGCGTAAATTTGTATTAGTATTCTTTGATGATATACTAATATACAGCACCACAATGGATCAACATATGGAACATTTAAGGATTGTTTTCTGCCTCCTAAGACAAGAACAATTATTTCTCAAAAGAAGTAAATGTGTGTTCTGTGTTCAGCAAATTGACTATTTAGGACACATTATCACACAGGAAGGAGTGTCTACTGATCCGGAAAATTGAAGCAGTGGAACAATGGCCTATACCAAAGAATTTGCGTCAATTACGTGGGTTTTTGGGCTTAGCAGGCTATTACAGACGCTTCATCCATGGTTTTGGAACTATTGCTCGACCATTAACACAATTACTGAAGAAGGACCAGTTTCGTTGGGGAAATGAGGCTCAAGAATCCTTTAACAAATTGAAGGAAAGGTTGGTGAATTCACCAGTTTTGAAGTTGCCAGATTACACTAAGAAGTTTGTTATAGAAACCGATGCCAGTGGAGAGGGCATTGGAGCTGTTCTAATGCAAGACAAACATCCAATTGCTTTTATCAGTAAGACTTTAGCTCAAAAGCACAAGGGAATGTCAGCATATGAAAAAGAGCTAATGGCTTTAGTTTATGCTATTGATAAATGGCGACATTACTTAATTGGGAGGAACTTTGTGATCAAAACTGATCATCCGAGCTTAAAATATCTTCTTGAACAGAGATTGGTTACTCCTAGTCAACAGAAGTGGTTGACTAAACTACTTGGACTTGACTATGAGATTGAGTACAAAAGTGGAAGTTCCAATGTGGCTGCAGACTCACTCTCCAGAAGGAATGCTCATCAATTGAATCCATTACAGGTACATGTAACTGTACCAGAAATTTTAGAAGAAATTAAGGCCAGTTGGGTTTTAAAGAATGGATATGAAGAAATCATCACTAAACTTAAAAGTGGGGAGGTTGTAGGACATTTCACCTATGAAGGGGAGATCCTAAGGAGAAGGGGCAGAATTGTAATAGGACCAGCAGCTGACCTAAGGAAGAAAATTCTAACATTATACCATGGAGGACCATTGGGTGGTCACTCAGGAGCTCAAGCCACCTATAAGAGGCTATCAACAGTATTTTATTGGCCTAAAATGGAGCGAGAAGTAAGATAGCTGGTTCGAGAATGTGATATATGCCAACGGTTTAAATTTGAGAATGTATCCACTCCTGGATTACTTTCTCCCTTAAATATTCCTAAAGAATGTTGGCAAAGTATTAGCATGGACTTTGTGGAAGGTCTACCCAAGTCACACGGGAAGGATGTAATTATGGTGATTGTAGACAGGCTTAGCAAATATGCCCATTTTATAGCAATGTCACATCCCTACACTGCTGCTACAGTAGCTCAATCTTATCTAGACAATGTTTTTAAACTTCATGGGATGCCTGAGACAATTATTTGTGACAGAGATCCAGTCTTTATGAGTTCTTTTTGGAGGGAGTTTTTCAGGTTACAACTGGTGAAGTTCAACATGTCAACTGCCTACCACCCCCAAACCGATGGGCAGACGGAGGTAGTCAACAAATGCTTAGAAGGTTATCTAAGGTGCATTACAGGGGAACAACCTAAGCTGTGGGCTCGATTTCTTTCCCTAGCTGAGTGGTGGTATAACACCAACTTCCACTCTAGCACTAAATATACTCCATTTGAAGCCCTTTACGGGTATCAACCTCCCTGCACATCCCTACGTCCCTGGTGACTCACGAAATGGAGCTGTGGATACCATGTTAAGTGAGAGAGAAGACAGACTTAAGCTACTAAAATTCCATCTACAAAGAGCACAGCTGCGGATGAAACAAACCGAGGACAGGAAGAGATGCGAGCGGGAATTTCAAGTTGGGGATCTAGTTCTACTAAAATTACAACCCTACAAGCAGACATCTTTAAAACATTCTAGGGTTCATAAACTCCTACCAAGGTATTATGGACCGTATACAATAATAAAGAAGGTGGGATCAGTAGCCTACCAGTTAGATCTCCCCAGAAGCTTGCCATCACCCAACGTTTCATGTGTCACAACTTAAGAAGTACCATGGACCGCGTTCTGACATATGCTTGCACCTGCCAAATAACATGCATGAGAAAACAGAATTAGTACCCGAAGCTATATTGGACAGAAAAATGGTAAAGAAAGGAAACCATGCAGAAACAATGGTACTTATCTCTTGGAAGGGGTGTGACCCATCAGACGCAACTTGGGAATCTTACAACGACATTAGTATGCGGTACCCTGACCTACCCTTGTGGACAAGGGTTTCCGAAGCGGAAGGGAATGCAATATGGTGTAGGAAAATTGATGAGGAGACACAAGGAGAAGGAAGAGATCAGAAATGGAGAACTTAATGTTTGATGAAGTGCTGGAGTTAGGAAGACAGCAAACTAGGGTTCGGTGGTTACTGGAGCTCGAGAAGGGAACAAAGTCTTTGACAGAAGTGCTGACTGATGGGAAGGAAGTGTTGACTGTGCCAATGAAGACTGATCACGTGCGCAAACAGTGGCTTCTCAATGGGCTGAATTATTGGTCTTGGGCTGTTGATGGACAGTAGTATACATATTAGGTCCAATAAATAAATAGTTGGACTGATTATTTCATTAGACTTAAAATACTAGTATTCTCTCTTTTTTAACAGAATTGTGATGTGCCTTATGCCACATCAGTAAGAATCTTTTGCACGTGTAATAGGATTTGGTTGTTACTGTTACAGCTGGCAGGATTTACATGTATTAAACATCTCCTTGAGACAATACAGAATACATGGGAAAAAGAAAAAGTTAATTCTACTCTAAATTCTAAGCTTGTATCCGAGCGCTACTGTATTCGGTAGTACTTTTAATTCTATTTATTCTGCTCATTTATGCATTGATCCACATTGCACTTCCACCGCTGCATTTCCATTTCTACCACTGCATTTGCATTTCTATCCGCTGCATCAATAGAAGTCATCACTTAGATCTACTTTAAATACTTGTTAAGATCCTTCTTCGTTATATATGTTAAAGGAGCTGGTTTAAAGTTAGCCCCTATTTAGAGTCTAGTGTGAGCAAGACAAATTCATACCAATCACATGAGCTTGTGCATTATATTAGGAAGGTGAAGATTCTATAAGGTAAATCTATACATTTATCTTAGGCTATTGGTATAACGTCAACTAAAGTTGATGGTAATGGTGGTTGTATAACATCTCCTTGCATTGCCCCCATCATCTTTTGTATAGGTTAGATGGACTAGCTTGTGCAAAATATCCTTTAATGTAGTAGCAACTGGTGGAGATCTAAAAGTTTGGACCTTTAGTGTCGATGAAATCTTTATTGGTTATGCATTTGCAATAGTAACTACCATGTCTAGAACAAGCTACATGAAAGTAGTTAAAAATTAGTTAAGAATATGACTGTTCTTTTGTATGGTGTAGACAATTAATGAGAAATTAGTAGTGGATGTCTCTTACAGTAGTTTGTTATACAAATGCTTAAAGAAAAAGGAGAATGGATATATTTAATTTATTTTTGAGATTTATATAGTAAGAAAAGAAATGCTATCTGAAATGTTATAAATGGAATAAAATACTAGGATATTTAATTGTAGATTCCATTACCGTATTGAGGTGGTATCTTGCTCTTGGGAGATTTCACTACGCATAGCTTTCTTGTGTGTGGGTGCTATTGTGTCAAGTATTTCTGTCACACCCCATAGGGGTATCCTAAATGTAACAGTCCGCCACATACTATATAAGACTCTCGAATTCCTATCCGAGCCCTTCGGGAGTCTTGTATAGATGTAAAGCGTCCCTTTACGACAATAGAATACTCTATTCAATGGAGTTAAGAAGTTTAATGTGGCATTCATTAGCCATAGATAATAAACCAAAACTCATATATAAATTACAAAGTCTAAGGGGCATTCCCTGGAAAATAATATTAAGTCCATTATAGTCATCCAGAGTCTTTTGGTTTCCAACGGAAGTTTAACGAAACTGAAGGAAACTTCTAAGGAAACCTAGCTCTGGTACCTGAGTTGTGGCCTGCCTTGGCCTAAGCCAAATGAATTCATGCTACAACAAGTAAAAACTATAGGGGCATAAGCTAACTAGCTTAGTGAGTGAAAACTTTCATATCACAATTAAGACAATTCATTCAAGCAAGTGATTAATCAATCAAGTGAAATGCATCAAACGAGTGAGTTCAACAAACATATGACCAGCCGGAAATCATATGTGGATGGACTTGCACCCTCCATCTCGGGTTAGTAGATTAACGAATCCTGCAGTACGACGCCGTTTAAACTCACGGTCAACTGAACAATATTTCGTTTTATGGATCACGATTAACCAATAATTTCGTTTTATGGATCACGATTAACCAACAATTTCGTTTTATGGATCATGATTAACCAACAAATGCTAATGCTCTATCCCCATCGTGATATGAATGAGTTCAATTATAATTGAAGCCCAATAATCGATTAATCTAATTCTTTTAGGTGGCCAAGCAATATTCACAGACAATCAATTAGCTCATCTCTATACAAGCAATAACTTATCACCCAGCTTCGATATTCTTTAAGTTCAACTTCACACATCAACAACAGACATTTATAATTCCCAACTAATCTCATCATGCATAATCATTCTTTTTATCTTTACTTAGCATCTAGTGCAGCTATCATTACAATCACAAGCAATAATTGAAATCGGAAATGATACTCACTCGGCCATGATACGCCGGTCTCTTAATAGTAGTAGTCAGGTGGTAAGGTATCGTTGTTCTCGGGATCACCTACCAAATAAGAATAACCTAATAAGAATCTCATCACTTAACTAATTCAAACTATACATCTAAACTAAACAAAATCGTGATTCTCGCTATTTGCGGAAGTTCCAACTTAAAACGGCAATAACTTGGTCATTCTAACTCGGAATTTCGCAAATTTTATGTCGATCTCTATCTACTTCGAAAGATCTATCTATTTCTAATATTATTTTCAAGTTTTGAAAACATTAAGATCACAAAACAGAGGGATCAGATCTGTTCTGTAACTTTGCATTTCTGAAAAATTGTTTTGCATTTGGTAAAATGTTTCTAGTTGATGATTCATGTATAGATGGAATATGAATGAATTCCTAATATAAATTTCATATAATGAGTTCAATATGTGCATGATCTTGATGATTTTTGATAATGAACTTTTAAGAACTCTTAATTATTACAAGACTCCACAATAGTCACTTCTTAAAAGTCCATTCTTTTAAATTTTGCATTTCCTAGGGTTTTAGGATTTTATTCTTAGAATTTACTTGCTATCTAAATAAAAATGAGTCTTCATCATCTATACTACCCAAGACCTTCATTTCTACATAGAAATTCACATTTTTCACCTTGCAAATATGTTTTAAAACAAGCTTTTCACAAAAATCAGAATTTTGGAAAATTTCATTTCTTGCATATTTCTTATGAGAAAACTTGTTTAATACATCAAAATTTGAAGCTTTACTATATCTATTGTCTAAGGACTTCATTTAACACATAAAACTTGCAATTTGAGCTCAAATACTAGGTGATTACATATGTATCATCTCAAATTACGAATTTGACAATTTGATCACTAACTCAAAATTTTTCATTTTAATTCCATTACTTGTTTTACACATTACTCATGTCTAAACTCATTTTAACTTGTAAAAATCATTCCTTAGAGATCCCTATTTCATATACCTTTCATTTTTCATGAAAAATATGAGTTTCAAGTGGTTTCAAGGGTTTTTAAAATAGGTTTAAAAAATCATCCGAATTTTCCACTAGACATTTCTAACAAAAATATTTTCTTTTCAAGTTCCTTGTCCTATAATCATAAAGATCTATCATCTAACACATTTATATATATACAAGGTTAAGCCTATATGATCATTAATGCATGAAAGCTCACAACATCCACATGAACATAATGTCAATAAAAATATGAGTGTCTAAACACTAGATCTACAACTTATAGTGCATGAACATGGGTTAAATGACATGAACATAAACTTTCCATGCAAGATCTCTACTTTATATGCATGAACATGATATTATTCCAATAAAAACTCATTAAACACAATATCTACTTCTTGTGATGACTTGATATTCTTGTATTAGTGTTTTCTCATCCCTAGCATTTGCTCATTGGGATTTAAGGTGGAAAACATACAAGAAAAGTCTTGCCATTACAAGATCATGTAGTAGGAAGGCTAGAAACCATCACCTAAAGAGAGGTTTGGAGATGAAATGAAGAAGAAATAGACTTGTGAGTGAATGTGTGTGTGTGTGGCTAGGTCATGGCAAGAAGAAGAAAAAAGAGAGTGTTTTGCAACTTTCAAAATTTTTAGAAGAGTAAAAATGAAGAGGGAGAGAGAAAATAAGTTTATATATTAAGTGAATTAGGATTTAGTTGAAATAAAAGAAGTAAAAATAAAACAAAATAGAGGGAATTGGGGAGGGGGGTGCGCCGGTCATGGAAGAGGGAGTGAGAGAGAGATATTTGAATTTGATAAAATTTGTAATTTAAGTAATAAAATGTAATAATTAATTAGGAAACAAAATTTCTTAGAAAAGAAAATATAATTGAGTAGTTGTAAGGATGTAAGAATAGGGTATGGGTAGTGTGTAGTGTATGTTGTACTTGTGAATAGTGGTAAATAGTAGATAAGACATCTACTTTACCGTTAGTAAAAAAAATACGGGAAAAGGCTATAACTGTAATTTTTATAGCCCGGAAAATTATAAAATTTATATTTTTGAAATCCTTATAAAATTTCGGTTCTAATGAATATTCCGGAATATTTTTCTAAGTTTCTAGTCCCGGGACTCGTTTTTCCTTAATTGGGCTCGGGAAGGCCTGGAATTGAAAATTTTCTGAATTTAAGGCTTTCTAAGGTTTAAAATATACTTTAAAACAATAATTCATATTCATTTTCTTTATAAAACTTTTTTCGTTATGAAACCGAAGGAAAGCCGGATTTAGGGTTTCTAAGCTTCTCTCACTAAGCTTGAACTGGACTGGATTAAGGTTTTGCTTTTCGATTCCCGGAGTTTACTTGACGACTAAGAATACCGGGGTTTACAATTTCTCTTCTCGATGCAGTCATCAATTAAATGCATGGTGGGTTGTGTAGTTGGTTAGTTAAGTGTAGGGTGTATTCTTATTAACTTGGAGAAGCCTTGTCCTAATGACACATGGAGCGATATCTTTAAAGATGATGAGAGAAGGATTATCGAGACTCGGTTTTCTTAAAGTATATATGCTTAAGCTTGATATTATTAATTGTTCTTATATCATTCATGATTGACTCTATGTATGTTTTGATCTTCTATAGAGTGATTCCAATGATGTTTCAATGTTACTCTAAAGCTTTCTAAGGCATTGAATCATCAAAAGAGGAAGAAAAAAAACTCTTATTCATAAATTCCAACTCTTGATTTGAATTATGGGGTAATTATGAGATAGACATACCAAATGGGCCCTCATGAGAGTTATTGGATTGATCTTGACAATTAAAGAATGATATTTACACCACCTCGCATTCTTAGAATTGGCCTTTGTTCACTAAGTTTTGTCACTAGCCTAATAAATCACTCAATGGCACCAAATTGCAACAAAGGAACAATTATTGAAATAACCTTCGATATTATTTAGAGAATTTAAAACATGATGATTCTTGTAAATAGGAGTAAGCATAAGATGATAGACTAGGGGGCATTAAGTCAATACTAGAATTATCTATATATATTTGGTTATTATTAAAACTATATTACCTCTTATATATGTATGAAAAATTTATTAATAATGTTACTATAATAATTTATAACTTCATAAGTATGAAAAAAATATTCAATAAATAATTAAGGGTATTTAGTGAATTTGGTAACATATTATACATATATTACTTCAAAATTAATTGTCAATTAAAAAATAGAGTTAATAGACAGTATAATTAGTATCAGTTAGAAATACTTTATGCGATAAAATCATAACATTTGTAATATGAACAGTATAATTATTAGTTGTAGTGTACTACAAATAAAAAATAGTTGTTCACAAAAATTATTTAGTTAAATATAATTTTATGATAAATGAATTTAATTCTATTAGTTATTGTAAAAGAAAAGAGTTAAAAAAAAAAAAGAATGGGTGAGAGAAAAAGATAATATAATAAATGCTTTTTGAAAAAGGGAAAAGAAAGAGCAATAAATACACTTATGGAATTTGACCCATGACCTCGAGGATGTATAATAAAAACATAGCTATTAGACCATATTTAGTTTTATGTTATTATTTGCTTTTATAATATACATATAACAAATAAATTTTTTCTTATTTAAAAAAAATTCAAAAGGTTAACTTTGTTCGGGTTGAGCTTTTTTGCGGGAGTGTTGGAATGGGGTTATTGGGGGTGTTTTATCTCATATTTCCATAAAAGTAAATAAGCCACTAGTCCTTTTGTTAAGGAACTAAAGAGCTGCAATCTGCGTTTTTTTTTTTTTACCACTCATGGTTTCTTTCATTTAGATCCTATAATCAAAGATTAGTTATGAAATACCCTAAAATTTTTGTGCTTGGTTAATTAGATATTAATAGATAATTAAGATAAAATACGGGTAATTTTGAACCTTAATCTAAGTTTAGTTTAGACACGAGTCAAAAACTTACTAATTATACACCTACAATTATAGCTATCAAGTGTAGTATAAGATGATTAAATTTTAGGGTCCATTAAATAGTAAATAACAGTTTAAAAATGAATCGCTGGGGTTGAAATATATGCGATAGAAATTAAAAAATGATTAATATCTACTAAACCAGTGCTCAAATAAAAATTCTAAATACATGATTATGAAACTTAGAATTTTTTTTATCTATTGAGTATAATATCCTAATTTGACCTATCAGGCCTAGAAACCTTAATTACCCAAGTGAAAACCTTTAAGTAATTAGATAACTTAACAGAACTAGACTAGTAAATGGATTTAATTGCAAATAGAGATTCTAATATAGAAAATACTCGTTTCAACTTAGCAAATTACTTTAATTTTCTATCTCCGATATACCATGCTAAATCCCTTTCAATTACCAACTTAAAACAAATTTCTTAAGTTGAATTACCTAATTTACTAATTTATTAAAATTGAACCTAATCAATCTTTCCTTATCCAAGAAGGAAATTAACAACTATTATCTCCTAGAAGAATCTAGCAAAAATCACCAATTAACTTTTTCTAGCAAAAATCACCAATTAACTTAACTAATCCAAGTTATTTTCAAGATTTCTTCTATAATTTGCATTCCTCATCATCATGTGTTATTTTCAAGATTTATTATACAATTTGTATTTCTCCTTTTCATATGTCATTTTCAAGATTTCTTATACAAATTAAATTCCTCCTTCTCCTCATATGTCATTTTCAAGGTTGCTTGTGGAAGTTGATTTTCTCCTTCTCATGAGTCATTTTTGAAGTCATTTATATAAATTAAATTCCTCTTCTCTAATTCCTAAACTATCCCTTACCCCTATCTAATATGCCATAAATACCAACTTCAATTACCTATTTTGACAAATTCATATTATTCAACCTTTTCTAAGTATCAACTTCAATCCAATTTGTGAAGTTCAATCGCTTAAACCCCTAGACATTCAATTTAGCAACTTTAACCTAAATTCCAATATCTTAAATCCTAGAAACCTAAAACTTTATATTTGCTTTCAAATAGTAATTCCTAAGTCTATAAAATCCTTAATTCAAGTGAGATATTTAATTTCTAATGCCAATTAGTAAATTCTCTATTCTTTCTTCTTAAATCCTATTTCCAAATGCCAAAACCCTTAACCTAAAACCCTAACCCATGACATTTAAATCCATGCCCATTAACCTAAGCTTAAGCCCATATTCAACAAGGCTACAATTGAAAGTTAAAGCCCATAAGCCTAAGAACCAAAAGCCCATGAAGACTATACATTACCATACTCTAACACACACCATATAATGCCCTCAAGTCTAGGGAACTCCAACATGTGAAAAGACTAAAATGACCTTAACCAATTTAGAGAATTCTACACTTATAAAAGGACCAAAATTCCCTTAAACTATTCAAGCAAAGTGACCAAAATGCCCTTAACCTTAAAGGAAATTACAAAACACAAAATAATATAAATATACCCCTTTAGAAAACCCTAATCTCTCTCTCTCTTATAGCAGCCCCCAAGTCTCTTAAATTCTCAAGAAAAACTGTCTCAAAACATACCAAAAATCCTACAAAAATTCTACGACAAATTCTCTTCAAATCAAGTTACCAATAGGTAAGGAAATCCATTCTTTTTCCCTCATCTAATACTTAATTTCTTCCCTAAAATCTAATCTCTATTTCAATTGATTCTTTAGTGAATTTTGAAAATAAAATCAAGGATTAAATTGAGAATTAGCATTAGAAGCATCATCAATCTATTGAAGAAGTAGCAATAGAGGATCATAAGGATTATTTGCTAATTCAAGTAAGTAATTATAATTAATATGCTTGAGTATGTTAATGACACATAAATTCGAGAAACTTACTAAATATTAATATATGTATGCATGAAAACTGAAATATATATGTAAATAGACATGTGTATTAGAAATTTAAGTATTTAAAATTATTGCATATGTATGTATGAATATATGTGTGATATATGTTGAATTGATATGTTTTATTAAAATGAAATCATCAAATAAATATAGTATATATTAAATATAATTTAGCAAAAACTATATGTATGTTTAAATTGATTATATGTTAGAAAACAGGAAAATTAGCATAGAAGATGATGATTTGAGTCATGATTTATGAGTTTAATTGTAAAATATAAATATATGTGTATACTAGATAAGATGGTATAGAATAAACATATTTTAGATGATTTAAATATGCTAGATTATTAATTTCTGTGCTTATATATGCAATTTAGACAATTTGAATAGTTAAATTTAAACAAGACATTGAATGAATTTATTTTTGGATGAAATTTGTAAAATTGATATTCAACATGTCTATACATAAACTAAAAATTTTGTGATTTTTTAAATATAATTATTATTTTTAAAAATTAAATTATAAAATAGTAAAATAGGGCAAAATAGTATTTCAACTAAAGTAGTGGCTTGAGTGTATAGAGCTGAATTGGTGGCTTTTTCTTCTTTTTTTTTTGTGTGAAAGTATAATAGTTGGAAAGCTTCAAAAGTTTATTTTGATATGGTATTGTAAGCCTCCGAATTTTTCGAGAATGGTTTTGGAATACCGAATTGAAACCCTAAAGTTTAACCCAAGTTGAAACCAAGCCTTAAACCAATTTCAATCATAGGATTTCATAAGAGAATTTTTTTCAAAAAAAATAGAAAATTCAATAATCGTTCAACTCGAAAACCCGAATATGAGAATGACCACCTATCCGATCCCTGATATAAACCCCTTAATTTCTAGGATAAAGTTGGATTAAACCCTAACCTTAGTCAAACCGGAGTTTCAAAAGTCAACAATGATCAAGACAATTAAACAATTTCAACTTCGACAATCTCGTATTCTCAAACCCTAGAAAACGAAATTAAGTTAGTGGCTTAAAATAGTTCGTAATAATATAGGGTAACATAAAAACATCAGATTCGCGAATTTCGAGTGTCCTTCGGACTCAAACGGGATCAGTTTTCGAAAAACGTGTCTTGGAGCTCGGAATATTAAAAATATTTTAATAACACCAAAAGACTCGTAATTAAACAAGGATTTAAAAAATATCAGTTTTAGAATTTTTCGGTAACTAAAAATAACAGATATAGCTCGTTTACGCGTATTTTTATTACTACCGATATTTTATATGTCTAGTCTACTATTCATAGTACTATTCCTGCTATTCATTACTATTTCACTATCTCTACTTTTTCTTACACCTATTTCTTACTACCTAAATACCTATTTTCTTACACTTTTACATTTCCAATACATCTTAAATTAAACCATATCTTACATATTAATTATTTTCTTACAAAATACACACAAAAATCAACTCACTCCCTCTCCTCCTTCACTATGGTTGGCGCAAATCACTTCCCTCTCCCTCTGATTTATTTTCTTTTTCAATTATTTTATTACATCAAAAATTCACTCCAAAAATTCTATAAATACCCCCTTCCTCCTTCATTCTTTCACACATCCATTTTACATAATAAAACTCTACCAAAATACTCTCTCAAAACCTCTCTCCAAAAAATCTCTCTCAAAATACTCTCTACCATTCCCTACAACTTCAAGAAGAAAATAACAAACACAAAACCCATTCATCTCTTTTCAAACCTTCCATTAAACCTTAGGTAAAATCCTACTTAAATTTCTTCATCATGTTCATACAACTTAGCATGAGCTTAGTGTATGTTTCTTAGGCTTATATGAGCTAAAGAAGCAACAATATGTTCATGCTTTTTTTTTTTGTTCATGATTCATATTTTACATTATGTTATTATGTTGTTATTATTATTATTATTATTATATTATTTTTGCTCTAATCTAACTTATATAATAATTATGTATACTATGTATATATATATATATATTTATTTAGAGCATATAAGCTCATTTGTTTTTATTTATTTTCATGTCTTGTAATTTATTTAGTTACTTGGTTTATGCAATTTATTAAGACTAGTCTTTCTAGTCTTAGACTTATCCATATCAAGTCAAAACAATTTTCTTTCTTTTCTTTTCTTTTTCTTTCTTTTCTGTTGGGACTAGTCTATTCTTAGTCCCGGATTGCCTTGATGAAGCTGAGGCTCCCAATACATGATCAGGATACCTTGATGAAGCTAAGGTTCCCAATGCTTGACTATTTTATTATGTTATTTACTTACAAGTGTTTCTTGCTATCTTATTATGTATTATCTTTACTTTTATATTACTACATAATCATATTCACGCATGATTAAAATGTTGTTGTCTTAAATAAAAATAAAAATTGGTTCTTACTTGAATAAAGAAAAGTAAACTAGATTTCTTAACAAAAGGAATTTTTAACAAAAGATCTAAGTTTTTTGTTTTAATAAACTTTTTCCAAAGGGTAACTAATCATAAATTCTAGAAGAATTAGTAATGTAGATTTCTTCAAAATAATAAAAAGAATTCTTCTCTTTTATAAACCAAACTAATACTCCATAAAGGAAGAATTTTTAGCATTAAAGGATTTTAACTCAACCATACCTTTATAAAACTTACTAAGTTCACTATAGACTTTGAAAATCACATAATATAAAAGTATCTTCAAACTTGAATTTTTATATCTTTTCAAAATTAAAATGAAATTTTACTAAGTTCTAATTTTAACATTCTTTATTAAGAAAGCTTTTCTTATAAACTTGCTAAGAGAATTATTATACCATTGAACAAATATTAAAATAAAACAAGTTTTTTCAAACCAAGATAAAGTCAACTCACCATATTGAAAACCAACTTAGAAAAAATAAAAATTTGCCAAGAAAGTAAAGTTTTAACGGTATATCTATTTTGTAAAGAAGAGAAATGATATAAAAATAAAGGAAAATATACATTTAATACAACTTCAAATATTTGACCACATCGAAAACTTAAAGGATATTTTGAAAAACTTATTTTTCAATCACTAAAATAAATTCGTAGATAACTTAAAGAACCAAATTTTTGAAAATGAATTTACTTTTGAAAATTGAGGAAATAAAATTATAATAGGAAAACATTTACTCATAAACCACTCAAATATACTTTCTAAACAAATCAAAAAGGAGAAATTCTCAAAAGTTTTATCTTTTAAAACCATCAAAGACAAATTGTTTATGAATATCAATATTGAACAACCCTACAAATCATGCATACAATGTGAGTAAAATAATATGTTCAGAGGATTTTCAACTATATATATATCCATATATTTTGCTTAAGGATTTTTGAGTAAAGTAAAGTTGGAAAAATCATATTTTGTAAACTATAAATTCGTAATTATTATGTACCGTAGTATTTTCCAACCCAAATGGCTTTTTATGACAAAAATAACCTTACAAATGATAGATCTTTTCGAGTAGGTAGAAACGGTTATTATTTGCGCAATTCCGAGTTAAAATGACCAAGTTATGGCCATTTTAAGTTAGAATTACCTTCTATACTAATTTTAAAGATCTTATGACATAGTTTTTGATAAGTACCATAGAATCAATAAGAAATCTTATTATGGGTATTCTTCTTGATTAGGTGATTCCGAGGAGGAGTATTCATACCTGGAGAATTATTTTGATTAGTGGATTTACCGATCGACTCATCCATAAGAAAGATAGATCCTCATGGCCAAGTGAGTTTATTTCTTACCTTTTACGTACTTAGTTGTGCTTGTAGCTAGAGGCACTAGAAGTAGGAAAAGATGATAATGAATTATGTATGATAATATTGGTTGAAAGAATGTTAAGCATACAGAAGCCTGAATCGTTGTTAATTAACTTATGTTTTACTATTATTCTGTTGGAGTGTGTGCAAATTCTGTGATCACATTTAAATTACTCTAATCATATACTATGAATTATATTAATTGATTCATGCATATCACGTAGTTAGTTTCATTGCATAAGTTGCTATTCTCGATGGGACAAGAGTATAGTAGCCGGGTGTGCAGTAGCTAGAAATCTGCAAGATGAGCGATTAGGAGCTTGAAAAAACTATTTTGAGATGGGCGAGTAGGTGCCTTAATAAACTACATGAGTTGGATTTAAAGATGGGTTTTAAAAAGCCTGGAACACCTAACCCTGAATGGAGGGGTAAATCCATTCAAACATATGATTTCCGGTAGATTATATGTATTGCTTGATCACTTGCTTGATGCATTCATATGCTTTTTTAATAACTTGATTGAAACTATTTATACAAGCACGTTGATTCAGGAACATTCTCACTAAGCCAGTTATGCTTATACTCCAATAGATCTTTGTTGGAACAGGACTATAGCTTTTATGCCGGAAGACTTTATATACTCAAGAGGGATGATGTTTAAGAAAAGCTTCCGAAATCTTTTGAAGATCTTAGGTTAAATATCCTTTAATGTCTTTTAGTGTTAGTATTATTTTGTTGTGAGAAAGATCAAGTTGATATTATGATTATTTGGAGAATTATACGGGAAAACCCCTAAGATGATGTAAGGATTATATTCTCTTAATAATTAAATTGGAAGATTATCTAGATTCTTGTATGTTATATTTACTATCTAGAACTATACATCCCACCGGTGTCTTTTATTGTTGTGATAGACGTCTTACATATGGTGTTGAAAACTTTCGCATGACTTTGGAAAGTCATTCTTAAGTTTTAATACCGTATGTGGCAGACGGTCACGTTTATGGTACTCTTTGGTGCATGATAGGTATAAAGAACCAACCAAGAACCGGTTGGGATCCCTTTATTTTGATCGAATTGATCGGTCATAGTGTTTTTCATGTTTTGATCAGATTACATGTAATTAAATTTAAAAAATTAATTAATTATTTTAGGCTAATTGAACTTATGAACATGCAAAACAATGTGTTAGGTAGTTTGCATAAAAATTTAAGCTTAAGAACCCGTGTTTAAGATAGTAAATTGATTTATTAAAGTTAGGATGCTCATTAGTTTTCTATAATAAATGAAATATTGGATTAAAGGTAAATTAAATCTAATAAAATAAATATAAATGATGTGTTTTTATATTGATATATGAATTTTAAGATGAATAATTAATTATTATGATTTTAGGAATTTATTTAATAAAATATGTATAAATATAATATTACAAACATAACAAGATAACAAACAATGTTAAAAAGTAAAAATGGCTAATTGTGGGTGTGATTGAAGGCATGGTCTATATGGATCTTTTCCTTACTTTTAATCATGGGCGTGATCCAAGCGGCAATTCATATCACAACTTAGATCACGACCGTTATCAAAAGCGTGATTTCCTTTGTATTTTTTATAAAAATTGAGAGGCTTTGATCAGGGCGTGATGGTACTCGTGATGTTAATCATGGCCTCCATCACGAGCGTGACAAAACCAGTGATCTATATCACGAATGTTGTCATGAGTGTGAGTCATCCTCTGATACTGTTTATAAAATAGAATACTAACAAAAATAAATAAATAAATAATAAGTGATATATATATGTAGTAGTACCTATATAGATAGGAATGAATAAGTCTATATTATAATAAATATATTTTGAAATTATAGAGTGTAATAATAGACTTACTAATTAATTAAGTTTAACATGGATTTTAAATATGAAATAGGTTTAGTTAATAAATCCAAGTTCAACTTAACTTAATGAACTTTAATAGACTAAAATGAATTAAACAGATTAAGTCCATCCAACTTGGCCAAGTGAAGTTAATATAGATTTGATAACTTGTAAATGGCTTAGATATAGTTATAATATGATGGATTGGACTATAAATAATAAAAGGAATATGTTGTTTCAAATGTGTGTTAGAAAAATGAGTATTTAATGTGAGTTCGATATAAGTTTATAATTAATTTAAATACTTATATGAATTAATGTCTTTAGCATATATTTATATGCTTTGAGTCTACCTTCTTCTTTACCTTTTGAAATATTTTTTTATCTATCTACTGTTTGTTCATAATACATACATTGCATCAAGTATGCAGTGACTTGTGTGTTGCTTGGTAGGGGAGGCATTTTAAATGAATTAATACTTAAAACAACCTTAGTAATTACTTGCTACTTGTGTGTGGTAGTTTTTGAGATCCAGTCTGAGGGACGACAACCTTGTTAGGCGGTGCTAACAGAATAGTTAGGTGGTTAGGTCACCCCCCATGATTGATATTGGAAAAATGATGGTAATTAGTGGCTTGGCGGGTAGCTGGTAGAGGGAACGGTATTGAGTAATATCTATTCATATTGGAGAGACGTTGTATTAAAAAGTTTAATATATGGACTGTTACTCAACTTAATCACATTGGACTAATATGGGATAAAGATGGATAACGACTGTGACACCTAGACAAAACTATTTATTAAATGTTCCTATAGAAGATATAGGTATTCGAGCTATTTATATCAATCCCTCTAAACAGTTGCTGCTACTTAAAATCTTTAGGTTTTCATCATGTTATCGAAGTATGAGTGTTATACTATTATTTTCTATACTTTTAATTAAAGATATAAACCGTTGGTTATTGCATTATCTTTAGAATAGATTCGTGTGCCCTAGAAGTTATCCTGTGGGGATCATGCATCAGGCATTCTAATGTTGATTTTCAATGCAATTATTGTTTCGTTTGGTTGTAAAACGAGGACGCGCAAAGACTCGAGCTAGATTTTTGATTTAGCTTATATTATTTTATTTGAGGCAAAGAAAAGGAGCTAAGTACATAAATGGCTATTTGATTGCCCAGGGTGGTGGGAATTGGGAAGAAAAAGAGCTAATCACTGTTTTTCTTTAATTATTTGGGGGCTTTTCAGTCGTAGAAGGAGAGCCTATTACGTCGGGGCACGCGCACGTGCAGCTATTAACGTAAGAGTCAAGTTCAGATGTTTCAGATCGTCAGTGCCCAGCCATTCGTAGGTTAAGTCCTGAGAGTAATTATTATTCCCAAAAAATTAATAAAATAATTAATTACTTGACTAGACTTAGACTATCTAATAAATATGGAATTTAGTTTAGTAGAAGATGCTTCCGTAGACTTGTCTATTTTTTAGCCAGATATATATTACTAGTTAAATAGCCAAGGAGACAGCAGGATAACCTTTGAAGTTTCACATGTGACGCACTGGTAACTTTGTTTTTTGTTTTTTTTTTTTTTTTTTGGCCACAAACCTAAAATTATCACATTGTCAATTTTTCTGATGAAAGTTACTTTAAGAAAAACAGTAAAAGAATAACCATCTACAGGTTTTAAAAAAATAAAAAAAAGATACCAGCTGTACCAAATTGATAATAATTATTCTAATTTATGATCCCAATACATGAAAAAACACCAACAAAAATTTAACTTGGTACATCTAAAAACTTGGATTTTCCATTAGAATTCTCGATCTGATTCCCCTTTCCAAATCCTCAACACCTAAATCTAACCCTTTACTGCTACTATTAATTTCTCTGTTTGTTTCTTCTTTTTCTTGTTCGTCGTCTTCATCCTCCTCCTCCTCCTCCTCTTCTCTTGAAGCCTGTGTTTTGTAACCAAGTTGTGAAGACTGATCGATTTCGATTCTGGTTCAGCTGCAACATGAAAGTTGAAAGATCCAAACTTGGGTGTGACTTCAGTTGATGAACAACCACTGAAATTGGTGTCGAAAGTGAAGGAATAATATGAATCTGAAGGCCGTTGTTGAGAGTTTAGTTCATACACAGTGTCAAGTGCTTTGGACAATTCTTCCTTCTTTTGGTCTCAACTGTAGTAGTATCTTTATCTTCTTCTTTACTTGGCTTCTCGCTGATGGAATCCGCGTTGGGATGTGAAATTGATGGTGGGTTTTGTTCTTCTTTTGATGTGTTGATCTCTGCCATTTGTGGGTCACAAAATCACAGATAGAGAGAGAGAGAGTAAAAAAAAAAAAAAAAAAAAAAGAAAGTTGTCAATTTTCACAGAGAGAGAGAGAGAGAGAGGTGGTTCTTTTGGGCGGCCACATATGATATAAAATTTATTTAATTGCAATATATATGATTTTAATTTATAGTGTACTTAAAAGTAGCATAAGGTTCTGGTCATTTTATAGGCCACCTGTAGGACAATGGCTTTGTTTGGACCTGGTCGTCAATTTTGGGATGATTAATAAGAAAAGGAGCAAGACAAGAGGTTCCTGTTGGGAACCCCCACCTTTGTTCACATACACATCTCAGAACTGAGAAGGTGGCCATTTATTTTTGCAAATACAGTTCACTTCACTAGTTCATCAAAACATCTCATGCTTCCTAATGCGTAAAAACGGCTATTTTGATGCTGGGCTTAATTTTTCTTTCTTTCTTTATTTTATTTTATTTATTTATTTCTTTATTTTAATTTTAAAAATGACATAAGTTAATAATAACAATCGCATTGATGATTGGCTTTCAAAAGTTTTATCAAATACAATGACAGCGGCTTGCGCATAATGTACATGCCACCCAATTCGTATACCTTTCTTCGCACCGGCGGTCCGTCCGGGCACATCACGTAGCAGCAACACAAGTCAGCACCGACTTATTGCAAATTGCAAGGAGACATAGTAGACTGAGCAATCGCAATAACTCACATGAGCCAGTCAACCTATCTACAAGTTATTTAAATTTAATTCAGTGATAACACCAAGTTCTCGTTTAAATAACTCAAGTAGTTATTAAGTCTAAATTTTAAAATACTTGATCCAAATAGCTTACTAACCTAATTAAACTTTATAAAAAAGGAAATTATAAAAATTGTGTTTTTACACTTTTAAAACCTATTTTCATTCCCCTCTTTTTTTTTTTTTTTTTCCTTCCATTATATCTTATAGTTCATATTTGTTATATTTGAAAATTAAGTCAATTAAAAACATCATTTTATTCTCAAATTTCAACTTATTTTTTAATCTAATTAATTTTTATAAGAATAATTGAGTCGAGCTCGAGCTTATGAAGTATTAATTTGAGTTGAGTTTGAGCTTAAAAATTAATAGTTGACCAAGTTCAAACCGAGTTTAAGTTTTCAGTTTTTTAACGGAACAAAAAAGGCAGAAGGCCCACAAACCTCTTAATCTGAGAAAGAAAGTTGATTTTTGAGATATATATATATATGTAATTAGAAAATTATATCTAACATGTGCACATTAATAAGAAAATTTTATGATTATGTCGACTATAACCAAATGATTAAACCCTTATAAAAAAATTATAACATACTTATTTCATATTATCTTTTTATGTATTTTTGCTATTAACAATACTTTTGTTCTTCTAGCAATTTATACGTGCAGAGCCTCATGATTGTTTTGTAAAAATCCTTTAAATTGAATTCTTATGAGTATTAGAAAGTCTTACAATTATAATTAATTTATAAAAAAATAAGCCCAACCCTCATACATATGGTGTATCATGTATGTCCTCTCATAGTTATAGGAGTGTTCAAAAAAATCGATCAAATTGAAAAACCGAACCGAAACTATAAAACTAATCCGAAAAATATGGTTAACTGGTCCGTTGGTTTCTGTTTAGGATTACTGTCACGCCCGAATTTGGTTCAAGGCGTGCCAGCCGCCACGTATAACACTTACGCATTATACGTTAAGGCTGACCTAATCTATAGTTTATCGTGATCGTTGCTAAAAAAATTTTAGATTTTGAAATCGTTAAATTAGATTTTGAAAATGACTAGAGTTGTAGTGGAAAAGAAATACATATCTCTACAACGATTTCTAAATATGCTACTTTCTTGAGTAGACTATTATATATAATAAAGTAAATTTCTCAAAACGATTTTCAAACAGACTACTTTTGTGAGTAGACAAACGTTTATAAATAAATATCATACCATCAGATATTTCAAAGTACACAATGTCTGGTATCTTAAGATACAACCATGGGCTCATAGATATGCCTTCATCAATTTATAAGTTTGAAAAGATGATCAATAACTTATGTTATAAACAGTTCAATGTTCCTAGGCACTTAACTCGTTAACAAGCTCCTTTAGAGTCGTCCCATACCCGATAATCACAAGCATCCAGATCATCACTTGAAAAGAAAGAACGAGTCGAAGCCCAGTATAATAGGAACACAAGCAGACACGAGATGGGTACACACGCCTATTCTATATGCAATGCAACAACCAATAGTTTATATCTTTAAATTAAAGTACGACAAATAACAGTGGAGCACTCACACTCCAGCAACACGCTGGGAACCTAGGGATCCTAAGTAACAACAACTGCTCAGGGGGTTTATATAGGCAGCCCGAATACCTATATCTCCTACCTCTACAAGTAATAGCTTCGTTTGGGGGTGACAGCGTTTACGCATCTCTACCAATCACAGTCCATAATATAGTATAGCTCAACTGGTCCCATAGACGTGAACCACACTGCATTATTTCTCTTCGATCCAAGTAGACGTTATCTCGCTACCATTCCCCCCATCAGCTACCCATCGTACCACCATGCCCATGGTAGCCTAAGCGCCTAACTTCCGTACTGGCACCGCCTAGCAAGGTTGCCGCCCCTCGGGCCAGGTCTCAAAAACTGCCATGCACAAGCAACAAGCAATTATTAAGGCCATCTTTAAATATTAATTGATTTATGATGCCTATTTTAGCAAGCAACACACAAGTTACTGTGTACCTGATGTAAAATCTGTGCTCTGAACAACCAGAAGATAGACTAGAAGATAAAGTCAAATGTAGACTCTTAACAAATATCTGCTTTAAAGATTAATTCATATAAACATTTAAATCAATTATCAACTTATATCAAACTCATATTAACTACTTAGTTTTCTAGCAAATATACATTTGAAACAACATACTCCTCTTATTATTCATGGTCTATCATATTTTAGAAATTACGTACTCTTTATCATTTAAGGTTTAACCTAACATATTAATTGAAGCCAATTTCAAGTTAATATGATCATATATGTATTCATCAATTAATAGCTAAGTATAAATTATTGGTTTATGAAGAATTTACTAAGCTAATATTAGTTAATAAATTTATATTAATTTTATCTAATCAAGTTGAATATAATTAACTAGTCAAGTTTATTAAATGGTAATTAGGTCATTTAAAATGATAAATTCTATAGTATGTCCTACAATCAATCTATTAAACTTTTATTAAGTAAAACAACTTATTAAAATATAATTATTCTATTTATGTTATTTATAATTTATTTTTACATCTAAATGGACTAAAGGAATCTAAACTAGTTTCCTATTATGTTTGTACTATCTTGTGATGTTATATTCATACTTACTTTATTAAATAAATTCATAAAATAAAAATAATTAATTATTTATCTTAAAATTCATAGTTTTACATGAAAACACATTATTTACATTTATTTCATATTCATTTGATTAGAATTAATTTACCTTAAATTCCCTCATTTCATTTCCTATAGAAAACTAGTGTGCACCCTAACTTTAATAAATTGGTTTATTATCTTAAACACGGGTTCTTAAGCTCAAATTTTTATGTAAACTTCTTAACACATATATTTATATGTTTATAAGGTCATTTGGCCTAAATTAATTAGTTAATTATGGTTTTAATTTTAATTGATTCAAACCTATCCAAAGCAGGGCATAGGCAGCGACGACCGATCGGTTCGATCGAATTTGACCACCAACCCGACTGGTTCTTGGCCCGTTCTTTACACCAAATTAAAGCAGACTTCTTAAGCTTTCAAACCGTTATAGTTTTACCCAAAAAAGAGAAGAAAAAGTCATCGGTTCAGCCAAATGAATTCACGCCACCACTGCTGGCCGAAACACTGTTTTGCCCTGTTTTGCTATTTTGTAATTTAATTTTTAAAAATAGTAAATGTATTTAAAAAATCACGAAAATTTACAATTTGTATATAGACATGTTAAGATGTCGTTTTCATAAAGTTCATTCAAAAATAATTTCATTTGATATTTTAATTAAATTTCACAAAAGCATATACAATAATTAATCTAGCAACTTATGTTATCATAAATTAATTCATCAACATGTTTAACTTATCAAACCCACATTCCATAAGATGATATATCATGTTCACATGCTTATATGCATATATTGATCATAATTTCAGTAATTTAACTACATGACATGCCTTTTATATCTAATATTAAGTTTATATGTCCATTTGATTCATTTTACAACATTATAACTTATTAAAAACTAAACCAAATACACACATATAATCAACATATTAGATCAATTATATACCATACATTAGACACATCATACTTATATATTTATATATATGATAATTTTATCAAAACAACATTTATACATATATTTATGGTATTCGATTTGTAAGAAAACATATATCTATATTTACCCAAAACCTTATTATTATTAAATCTATGTTGATATCACCATCTAACAATAATTTCAACAACAAAGGTACAACAATCATACAAATTCACTAATCAAACTAACATTACTTACTTGAATTAGCAAATAATCCTTATAAATCTTTATTTCTACTACTCCAATAGATTGTTGATGCTTCTAATGCTAACCCTCAATTTGATCCTTGATTTTTATCTTCAAATTCACTATTGAAGAAGAGTTGTTGTGGGATTTTTGTGGATTTTGGGAGATGTTTTTAGAGGATTTTTGGGGAGGTGTGGGTTGCCATAGATGGAAGAAGAAATTAGGGTTTTCTAATAGGTATATTTATATTGTTTAATGGCTTGTAATTATCTCTAAGGTTAAGGACATTTTGGCACTTTGGCTTGATTAAGTGAGGACATTTTGGTCTTTTTATATGCATTAGAATTCTCTAGAGTTAGGAGATATTTAAGGGGCATTTTGGTCTTTTCCTAAGTGAAGAAACTTCAAGAATTGGCTAAGGTCAATTTAGTCTTTTCACACACTTGATATTTTCTTGTGTTCACATTGTAGATATTTAAGGAGCAATTTGGTCTTTTCACATGGAATTCTCTAGAGTTTAGGTTTTTATAATGTGTGTAATGGTGCATGGAATAAGCATGGTCTCATCGGCTTTAATGCATGGGCTTTTGGTCTTGATCTTTGAATAATTGGGCTTGATCTTATGCTAATGAGCTTAGGGTTTTAGAAGAAGAATTAAGCCTTTAGGTTATGGGCTTTTGGGAATTAGAAATGGATTTTAAGAAGTAAGAAAGAGAATTAACTATTTGATATTAGAAATTAATTCTAGGAAATCTAATTAAAGGAAATTTAATATTTTACTTAAATTTAAGGTTTTAGGGGCTTACGAATTGGTATTCGAAAACAAATATTTAGTTTTAAATTTGTAAGATTTAAGGACTTGGAATTTAGGCTAAAATGTCTAAATTGGATATTTAGGGTTTTAGATGGTTAAACTTGATTAATAAAGTTCATTTGATAATTAGAAAGTTTTTATTAATTTGAATTCGTTGAAATAGCCAATTGATGTTGCTTAATAGGTTAAATTGGGCATTTATGATATCAGAATATCTATTTTCAATTAAATTCCCTTATAATTTCTAATTATGTTAAATTATCAAATTTCTCACTTATGCGATTAAGGTTTCTAGTCCCGATAGGTCAAATTAGGGTATTATGCTCAAAAGACTTAGAAAATTCTAAATTTTATGATTATGTATTCAGAATTTTTATTCGAGTTCTAGTTTGGTAGATATTGATTAGTTTCTATTTCTATTGCGTATTTTCCAACCCTAGCAATTCATTTTTAAACTATCATTTACTATTTAATAGACCCTAAAAATTTATCGGGTTGTACTACACTTGATATTGATAACCTTAGGTATATAGTTAGTGAGTTATTGACTCAAGTTTAATCTAAATATAGATTAAGGTTTAATTTTAGTGAATTAGGAATTTAGATAATTCAACTTGAGAAATCGATTTTAAGTCGATAATTGAAAGGAATTGAATAGCTTGGCATGTTGGAAAAAGGAAATTGAAGTAATTTGATAAGTTGAAGTGGGTATTTGTGGTTTTGGAATTCCTAATTTCAATTAAGTCCATTTACTAATTAAATTATCTAATTATATTCTATAGTTTATGAAAATCAATTGACTAAACTATCTAAATTCAATTAATAAGTTAAATTTAAAATAAGATCCAAAATTACCTATATTTTCATAGTATTTAATTATCACATTTCTAATTTAGGTTGGTAAAATTCGGGGTATTTCAATTACGGTTTTTATTTTTTTTTTGTTTTCGGTTTCGATTTGTAACCATAAAAAACAGATAGTTAACGATTTATCGTTTCAATATTTGTAAATATATTATATATAATTTACATATATATAATTATTTTATAAAAATATATATATACACATATGATTTACATATACATATAATTTACCTATGTTAATATTCCTTGGATTTTGATTAAAATATCATTCTCTTATGTTTGATGGAGTTAATGTGATAATTGATTTGGTTTGATTTTATTGATAATGATACATCCAAATGTTTGTTTTTTCCCTTTTTCTTAAATTGATTTTCTTTTTTTTTTAGCTCTTGTAATATATATAATAATTTAAAGAAAAACTCTATGATAAAAACTAAAAAATAAGATTTGTTGAAATTATCAATTTGATTTTTTGAAACCATTACGCTAACTGGTTAAAACCGAAAATCAAATAAATTAACCGAATAAAATGGTTAACTGTTAAGGTGGTTAACTGTTTATAATGGACCGGTTCAGGATCAATATATTAAAAAACCGATCATTATGGTTATGTTTGAAATATAGAGCCACGGACCGGTTAACCGATCCGTGAACACCCCTACATATTTAATAGTTTAGATTGCTAACAACAATTGATAAGAAAGCTTAAGCACGACACGGACATGTTATTTTTTTATTTAATTATTATTTTTCTTTCTTTCTCTCTTATGTCATCATTCCTTTGCTTTCTCAATCCAACAAATCTTATTTATTTACCAAATCTTAAAAATACTTATTTGCAAATAAACTAGATATGATCCATTTTAGAGGTGGCCACTTTTTTCGTGAAGCTCCGCATCTCCTACCGGCGTTTCTTCTAGTTTCGTCATCTGTGTCTGCCATTCTTCTACCTCCAGATCTCTCACGCTAACGCTAATGGCTACCATATCACCGCAGTCTTTAATCAAACAAACTAGCCATGCTCCTCAAATATTCTTTAGGAGTTTCCGCAGAAGAATGAGAACCACGCAAAGCAAGTTTCCCTCACCAGTCATCGGCAATAAACTAGGGCTCGACAGCGAGGCAAACAGCAACGGCAAGCGACATCATTAGACAGCGGCAGCAGCCATAGACAACAGCAGCAGTAATCAGTGAAACAGCAATCAGAAGTAAAGTGACTAGTGACTAGCGGCAATGTGCTAATTAACAGCAGTGGCATGCCTTTTCTTCACCATCACCACTAAAAGTGAAAAGATTACCCATAAGCCACTTGGGCTGCTCCAGGAGACTGAAGACAACTACTAATATGAATCCTGTAATGTGTTAAAAGGCCAGACAAGTGCAAAGATCTAGTTCAGGTTTACAAGTTTCTACAGGTTCGAGAATTTGTTTTGGCTGCAGCACTTGTTAGAATTTGGACTTATATTTCATGTGCACTCATATGTGCACTGGTAGGTTATGTATGAGCATGTGCACACACATGCAATTATATAAAAAGTTATTATATATTTATCACAAATAAACTAAATTATGTAACCCTTATATTAGTAATCAATTAATAATATTATAATAAAATCTTGTCATCTTAAATATTAGTGTGGATTATAATTCATATGTATTTACTATATATTTTATATAAATAGATACTCAATGCCTATTATTGAAATAGATAGGCTCCATCAGTAGCTTAACCCATAAGTTTCATTGCTAGGGTTACAGTATTTGTTGCATGTGCGTTATATACACATGTTGTGAGAGTTCTAGATATACTTTATCATTCTCTCATACTATTTGATTCTATAGAGTTCTCCCATCAGTCATAGAAAAAAGTATATGTACACAACAATTAGAAGATCATCTATCTACATTTAGAATTGCTGTAGTTCAATGAAATGAAGTATGCTTCTGCTTTATTTTGTATCCTAATTTTCACATGTATTGATCTCTTATTTTCATATTAGAGATTTAGATCTGATTAAATCCCATCAGGTGGTATAGGATTGAACATATGTGAAATTAGAGCGCCGATTTGATAATTATAACGTTTCATGTTTTAATATTGAAGGAGTTTAAATAAGATAGTATTTTTCCCTAATTTTTATATTAGTGTTTCAAAAGTTATATCATGAATTCACTGTGATAAATTTGTTTTTCCTTTCTTTTTGTACTTGATCATTGAAACAATACATTTTAAAGTTAAAAAAAAATACTTGATATGAGATTATTTGAAAGCGATGACATGTTACAGCACAAGTACAGATCAGATAACGTCCTACGTAAATGGAAGATTACATAATAGTGTAGATGCATGTAACAAATAGAATAAAAATATAGTTGTCATGAGCTGTATGAATTTGAAGTTCAAATTACATATCTGAAGTACATGCACTGGTATAAAAAGAAAATAAGAAGTGACAAAGGGGTATGAGTTGTACACTATGAGAAATACTGTATGGAGTTGGAAGCTCAAATATCCACATTATACCTACAAAATAAAATTAGGTTTTGGTAGGGTTAAAGTAAATGAAGGAGAAGATTTTGAGCAAGAGAAACTTACGAGAGTGAGAGTGTGTCGTGTAGAAACTTCAGCTAAGTTATTCTACTCAAGTGGGTTGGGCTGATTACTGATAGAGAGCGTCCATCAATTTGGTGCTCTCGTCTCCATGCCTCCTATTACAAGAACTCAAGAGTAGATGGACGCATAAATTTTGAAAAATTCTTTGATTGCCATACAAGGATCTTTATTACAATTGAGTTCTTAGATTTAAAAAATTGAATTAACTCACATATGCAAAATGTTCAAGAGGGACATAAGGATCAGGATTCATCATCTCCTATTCACATGCAAACTTCTACGAATTTGCTTAAAGGAACTAAACTTGAAATTCCTAAATTCTCTAGCATTGACATTTTGGGGTGACTTTTCAAACTCAACCAGTTTTTTCCTTTTTCATCAAATACTTGATGAACAAAGAATAACCATCGCATCACTTGCTTTGGAAGGGGATACTCTCACATGTTATAAGTGGATGTATCTAAATAAACAACTTAGTCCATGGAAAACTTTAGTGAAGCATTGACAACAAGATTTAGCCTTCGGCTTATGAAGATGTATAAGGTGATGTGCCTATGATATGGATCTTACAGACAATCGATTTCAAGATCACATATTCACAAATCACAATCAATTTCTAAATCGAACAAATATTAAAACAAACCCTAGACCTTTATTGGATATAGAGCACTAGCAAAAGAATAGTCCTAGCCAATGTCGTTGATATGACTCACAACAACACTAAGCTGTCACTGCCACAATCCAATTATTGATAATAGTGTAAGATTTGAGAAAAAGACTCAATCTTGATATCTACAAAAATGTCTAAGACTGTTTTCTTAACATAAGAACAAGTCCATATAACTAAAACGAAGAGGAAACCAAAAGATAAAAAAAATAATAATAAATGTCGCAAAACAAACACCGACCACTGGGTCTTGTATGCCAACAGTGTAACTATTATCGTTAGAAAACATTGATTCTGTGCACTTTCAACAATAGCTGTATGTGGCGGTGTAGAATGTGAAGGCTGTGGTGTTGAAGCTGACCTTAAGAAATTCAAATCTGTGACACTTCAAAGCTGGTCAAACGCTGACAACTTTTCCGCCAACAGTGGCAGTGTAGAAACTTGCACTGGTGGTGATGAAGCAGAGTTAGACTCCAACGTGAGATTTGCTAAGATTTCCAATGCTTCATGGGTTAATACACAAATATTCTTCATAAACTAAAAGTCTTATTGAACCTGATATGCTTGAATGCTCTAATCTTCATTTGATTCTAAGTGAACACTGTAAGCTCTTAAATTTTTGCTAAGTCTATGCTTAAATCTTAGAATTAGAAGTCAATCAGAACCCTAAAAGTCAACAAAAGACTACTACAAACTCTAGTGTTTAGATCTGGCAATTCATGCTCTTAAACCTTAAACAACGGAATTGAAATAATTGTGAATAATAGTTCATAATAATATAGGAAGCTTAAAAATATCATATCCGTAAGATTTTAGTGTATTTCAAATCCGAACAAGATCAGTTCTTAAAAAGCGGGCCGAGTTCGGAATATAAAAATATTCCAATGACACCGTCAGATTCGTAATAATACAAGGATTTAAAAAATATCAGTTTTATAATTTTTCGATAACTAAAAATATCAAATATAGCATTTATACGCATATTTTCTTTACTAACGGTAAATTATTATTCTTGTTTACTATTCATTGTCATATTTTCTATTACCTATTTTTACCTATACACCTATTTTCTACTTTTTCTTTTCCATACAACGTCACATCTTTCATATCTCACATCTTAACTACTTTTCATTACAAAAATACAAATTTAATAAATTTCTCTCCTCATTTCCCTTATGGCCGGCGCCTCATTTCTCTTTATTTCTCTATTTATTTTTTTTTCAATTTATGTTATTGCATCTAATTTTCCTCTACAAAATTCTATAAATACCTATATCCCTCCATTTTTTTCACACTTCTTTTACATACTAAAATTCTCTCAAAATTACTTCACAAAAACCCTCTCTACAAATTCTCTCTACCACTTCTACATCTCCTTCTAACTAATAAGTAATTATCTAAAACCTTTTTCATATTCATATAACTTAGTATGAGCTTAATGTATGTTTTCTAAAGACCATAAGAGGTTAAGAAAGCAACAATAGGTTCATACTTTGTTCTTGTTCATGCATCAATTCTTATGCTTTTAGATTATTAATAGATTGTTTATTATGTTCATATAACTTAGCATGAATATAATGTGTGTTTCTAAAAACCTATGGAGGTTAAGAAAGTAACATTATGTTCATGTTTTGTTCTTGTTCATACATTATGATTTTATTATTATGCTTTTACTATTATGCTCTTATTATTACTCTTATCATTGCTTTTATTATGTTTTTTCTTTTTCTCTTTTTTTGGGACCAGTCTATTCTTAGTCATGGATTTCCTTGATAAAACTAAGGCTCCCAATACTTGACCATATTATTATGCTTGTGTTGCTTCTTATATATATTATTACCTTATTATGTGATATTACTCTCCTTCTCATGACTACATATTCATAAACATGCATGAACATGTTGATATTGTCTAACATAAATAAAAAGGAGTTTTCTTAAATAAAGAAAAATAAGAACACTTTTAAAGATAAATTTTTATCACTTAAGAAATGATTTTTTCATAGAAACTTAAAGTTTTATCTTAACAAATCTTTTCCAAAATTTTTATAAGTTCATCACAAGTTTTTAGTAATAATGGTACGTTAGATTTCATCAAAGGATATAAAGTAGATTTTTCACACATACTCTTTTCAAACAAATAAAATTAAGAAGTTTTCCTTAAAAACTCGATATTTCTAACAAAAGTTTTTCTTAAACTTGTTTGTAAAGTTCTCACTAATACTCTAAAATACAAAGGCTTAGACGTGTTTTACAAGATCATAAAAAATTAGCTTTCTAAAAACAAATCTTACTTAGGAAATAAAATTAGTAAATAACTTAAAAGATCATCATCAATTTTTTTTTAAATGAACTTAACTTTGGAAAAATTAAGAACATATAAATAAGTAACTACTCTAAGAAATTTTAGTCACTACTAAGAAATACTCAGAAAAACTTTACTTTTCAACAACTAGAAATAAAATTGGTAGAAATCTTAAAAAGGCTAAATTTATTTTTGGAAAATAAAATTATTCTCAAATGTTAAGAAATGAAGTTACAAGAAGAGAGTATTCACTTATAATATTCGAAGAAATTTTTCCAACAAACTAAAGTGAATTTCAAGTCTTTACTTTTTCCAACTTTTAAGATACATTGCTGTACAAAAATCATTGTTGAGACAATAACACTAAATTCATGCATAAAATATGAGTCAATATATATATACATATATATACATACTGTTCAAAGGATTTCTCAATTATACAAACATCCATATTTTTGTACAAGAATTTTTGGATAAAGAAAAGTTTGAAAAATTGTGTTTTGAAAGCTGAGATTTTCATGGTGAATCTGTACCTCGCTTTTTCGGGACCCAAACGGATGTTTATGACAAAAATAACCTTAAAAATGAGTAGATCTATTTGAGTAGATAGAAAACGGTATATAATATGTGAAATTCTGAGTTAAAATGAGCAAGTTATGGCCATTTTAAGTCGGAATTCCACCAATATGAATTTTGCCACAACTAGAAGATTGAATTAGAAATTTGATGAAATACTCATTTTAGATATTTTCTTTGTTTAGGAAATGAGGAGGACGATGTTTACTATACCGAAGATTATTTTGATTAAGGGAGCTACCATCATAACATTGTCGAGTGAGTCTACTTACCTTATTTTTTATACTTATGATTGTGCTTGTGGTATAATAGCACTAGAAATAGAAAAAAGATAAAATGGAAAGTGCATGTGACTTATAATGTTGGTGAAAGAACCTTAAGCATATCGAGTCATGAATTTCCAACAATGAATTGTATGTTCTACAAGCATGTTGAAATGTCTTGAATTGGTTGATCACTCGTAAGAAATTGAAATTTAATGGCTAGACTCTAAATAAAATTTGATGCATGCACTTCACGAATTAGAGTCCCATTACATTTGATGTTATACCATTGGTGGGACAATGGTATGATAGTGGTAGTTAACATAACTAGTAATATCTGCATATGGCAAGTAAGAGCCGATAAGATCTACATAAATTGATGGCGAGTAGGATCCGATAAGATCTATATGTTTTTGGTGGCTAATAGTAGTTGGTAAGAACTACAAAAATGGTTTTGTTAAGAATTGTTGGCCGTAATTGGCGGAATACCTAACCCTGAATGAATGGCATAAATTCATTCAACATATGGTTCCTAGAAAACCATATGTCTTGTATGTTCACGTGATTGTTGCATTACACTTTCTTGCGTAATAAACTTGGTTGATATCTTTGTTTCAAGTATGTTAATCGGGAATGTTCTCACTAAGCTCGTAAAGCTTACACCCCTGTAGATTTTTGTATACGCAGGACCATTTGTTCTTATATACAAGGTCTTCACATATCTAAGTAAGTCTTTTTTTTTTTTGGAGCTTTTGGGACAAATCTACTCAAAGATTTAGAATAGACTTCCTTTAAAATCTTTTGGTAAAAGTGTTTAAGTTATCTTATAAGACTTAGTAATTTTTATATGATCCTTGGAGATTAACGGGGAATGCCCCTAAAACTTTTGTAATGGACTCTTAATTATTATTTATAGGTTAATTTTATTTTTAGATTTTTATATGCTCATTATTACTTGCTTAAACCTCACTCCTAATGGCTTCTCCTATTACTGTGTTGTACGCCTTACATATAATATTGAGACTTTTGCATGACAAAGGTAGTCATTCTTAAGTCTTGATATTGTATGTGGCAGACTGCTACGTTCAGGGTACCCTTTAGGGCATGATAACCACTTAATACTCTAGAGGTAAGATTCTATAAACCCTTAGCTCGGGCACGAGTAATTGGTCTAGTAGTTGCAATGACTTGATTCTCATCATCTCCTTGGGCCTGTAGAAGATTTGCCTTCAAATTTGATGAGTCTTCATGAATGTCCTCTGGAATTTATGGTGAAAGATATGAAATTGAATGTCGCTGTTACACCATAATCTCCGAGTAGCTTTAACCTGTAGGCATTGTTGTTAATCTTCACTATAATTCTAAACGGTCCATCTACTCTTGGTGATAATTTTTTTGACTTCTTGTGTGGAAACCGGTCTTTGGTAAGATGAGTCCAAACCAAATCACCGAGGTTGAAAATCTTTGCTTGTTGTCTCTGTTTGCCTAGATGATTCTGCTGCTCTTGAATCTTCTTAAGAAGTTTAGTTGCTTTCTAATGAGTTTTTTGAATTTCCTGGGAATGCTCCACTCCACTTAAGTTTTCTTCCTTTGCTACCTGGTATAACGCCCTAAGTTGTAGGCATTACAACTCGCCACGTGTCCTTCTTTTATTAAGAACACGCTAAGGCTATAAAACACTATCCCACAATTATAATGAATTTAATCACCACAACTCACATTTTGATTTCTTTAAAACATTCCATAAAAATAATCTCTTTTGTTCATGAACTAACAAAAATCCAAATCGACATATCACCAAACAAATAAAAACCTAACAAACTAGCCTCATAAGATTTTCAAAAACAATTAACAATCAAACATAAAATCCATAAAGTCTTCCATATCTCTCCACTAGATCCAACGTTCTAGATCTATGAGTCCTCAGCAGGATAGTCAAGTCCACTATCGCCATCCCCATGATCTACATATGGATCATACCTAGATACATTATAAACAACATCATCTTCACCTGGACTTGAAAAATTAAAGGAATGAGCGAAAATGCCTAGTACGCCATACCATAAAAAAATATGCATGAACATGTCAACATAATTCACATACATTCCTAAGCTAATGCAATAGGCATGAATTATTATCTTTGATTAGTGAGACAAACAACACAGTTTAAAATCATATGCATCTAGTCTTAAATCCGGAGTAACTCATGACACCGATTCACAATCTTTATAAAATAGTTTATATACAATATATTGATGTTGTGTACTCCCCACACATCGTTGTATTCCACCATATGGACCAGAACGACTCCTAATCTATCAGAATCATTTCCAAGTGCAACTTACTAGGGACAAACACATAAGGATCATCAGGTGCCTCATTAGTATCACACTCTACGTGGTTTTACTAAAAGCATACACAACCAACACTTTACAATTATATGTCGGATAGGATTTAGTCAATTTATTTTCTAAACCTACACGCACAAGCAGCAGACAAGGTAAGGTCGTACCTGGTATTGCTTCCAACTCAGATTCACTAACTAAACTTCTTAAAGAAAGAAACGCTAATCTCTCAGATATGCCTGATCAACAATAGTATACAATTAAACCCTAATTCCTTAATTTCATAATCTCGCCAAAAGAATCTATAAACCTAAATCTATGAAAAATAATTAACATACTTGTCTCTTTTGTTCACAATTCAAAGAAACCGCTCAACACAACTTTCTCCAAAACCTCCTAATCTCTCCATAACTTCATTCAATATAAATACGTAAAGTCTCCAATTAACAATTCAAAATACAACAACAGATGAATTTCTTTAAACAACAATATAGAATGGATTCTTACGTACCTTGAACTTGTAGATCTCAAAAAGGTGGAATAAGAACCCTAATCCACAATTCTCCTAAATTTCGATAATAAACTGAAATCATAAACCTATAATCCTCAAATCATAGGAATTATAAAACCCTAAGAAAGATATTACCTTTTTCTTTGAATCAGAGTCTCCTAGATTTCCAATCACTCTAGGGTCACACCATAAATCTTGGATCTCCTTCAAATCCGTAGAACAGCTCGTATTAGAAAGATCGAACTAAAAAGAATGATTGAAAAATTCTACAGAAAGACCACTTACCTAAGGCTGAGGAAAAGGTGTGACAAGGTCGTGGGGTTTAGGGTCTATTTATAGAGAGGGTTGGCTTTGGAAAAACGTAACCCTAGCTTAGGAAAAACTCCACTGTAGGCCGGCCAATACACCAGCGGCCTACCAAGATACGCCGGTTGCCTTCCTTGCTACACCATCGGCCATCATACCGGCGAAAGTCCAATTTCCTTCGCAAATTTTCGAAACTTCAACACCGAAGCTTAGGCTGTCGTCCATTATATTTAGGTCGGTGGCTTAGAAGTTAAAGCTGGCAGCTTAGATATCGGCCTAAGTTAAATTTGTCCAATCATTTGCCCATGACTTCCTTGTGACTAAATTCATCTGTTCAAGGATAAAAATACCCTTTATATATCACTATATTACAATTCTACCCTTTATTATAAATTATTTATTTATACTTTAAATTTCTCCCCTCCTAAAAAAAACTTTCTTCCTCGAAAATCACTTGAATCATTGAAAGTTCGGGGTACATGGCCCGTATCTCCTCTTCTAACTCCCAAGTTGCTTCTCGCTCGGTTTGATTTGATCCACAGGACCTTCACGTACCTTAATCATACGTCTCCTCAATATCTTTTCTTTTGTATCCAAGATCTTTACTGGCTTTCTGGAGTAGAAAGATTAGCTTGAACTTCCAATGGTTGTAATCAACAATCTGTTCAGGGTCTTGCACATATTTCCTCAACAAAGATACATGAAATACATTGTGCACTCTCTTTAAACTTGGTGGTAATGCTAGTCGATAAGCCATATCTCCAATTCTTTCCAAAATTTCAAATGGACCAACATATCTGGGATTCAACTTCCCTCTCATACCGAATCTAACAATACCCTTCGTTGGTGATATCTTGAGCCAAGACGTGGTCTCCCACTTGAGATTCCAAAGGCCTTTTTTGTCAAGCATAGCTTTTCTAACGACTTTGGGCTGTTTGCAATCTCTGTCTAATCAACTTAACTTTGTCAATAGAGATGCACCAATTCTGGTCCCAAAATCTGTCTTTCACCAACTTCATCCCAATGAATTGGCGATCTGCACTTTTTGCCATACAAGGCTTCATAAGGTAGCATTCGTATTGATGCTTGATAACTGTTGTTATAAGTAACTTTACTAAAGGCAAATGATCAGCCCACTATCTTTGAAATCCAAAATGCATGCCCTTAACATATCCTCCAAAATCTGGATAGTTCGTTCAAACTGTCCATCAGTCTAGGGATGATAAGTAGTACTGAAAAAAACCTTAGTGCCTTATGCTTGATGTAAACTTTTCCAGAATCTCCCAACAAATCTGGTGTCTCTATCGGATACTATGGATACCGGTATTATGTGTAGTCTTAATTCCTTGATGTATAGCTTTGCTAACTAATCTAATCGGTATCTAGTTCTGATTAGTATGAAGTAGGCTAATTTAGTAAGTCTATAAACAATTCACCCATACCGAATCAAATTTCTCTTTGGTTCTTGGTAGAGCAGTAACGAAGTCCATAGTGATGTGCTTCCCACTTCCATTGAGGTATTAGCAAAGGCTTTATTTCCCTTCACGGTCTTCTATGCTTAATATTGATTACTTAGCAAGTGTAGCACTTAGATACATACTCGCTATTCTTCTTCATGTTATTCATCATACAATTTTTCAAATCTTGGTACATCTTGTTTCCTCTCGGTGGATTGAATAACTTGAATAATGAGCTTTTTAGTATTTGCTTTTTAAGATTTCCTTGTTCCGGTTACATTAACCTCCTTTGTATCTCATGACACCATCTTCATTGATTGAAATTCTGGGGCCCTTCCAATTCTCATCCTTCTTTTCACCTCTTGTATACTTGGATCATCAACTTGTGCTACCTTAATTCTTTCCAGTGTAGTAATTGTATTACGTATTGTTAATCTAGCACCTACTTGATTGGTCATTATTTCCAACTCAAGTTTTCTCATGTCTTCTATCAAATGTCTCTCGAAGTTATCAAAGCTGCTATGTTCTCAATTCTCTTCTACTCAAAGCATCACCCACAATGTTGGCCTTCCAGGATGATATTGAATGTCAAAAATCATAATCTTTAATGATCTAACCATATTCTCTGTCTCATGTTTAGCTCTCTGAGTAAAGATGTATTTCAAACTTTTGTGATCCGTATACACCTTATATCTTTCTCCATACAGGTAATGTCTTCAAATCTTCAATGCATGCACAACTGCTGCTAGCTCAGATCATGTGTTGGATAATTCTTTCATATGGTTTCAATTATCTCAAAGCATATGTATTACCTGCCTCATTACATTAGCACACATCCAAGTCCTTGAATAGAGGCATCACTATAGATAGCATATCACCATTTACGGTAAGGATAGTACTAAGAGCCGTCACTAATTTGTTTTTCAACTGCTGGAAACTGACTTCACATTCTTCATTAAACTCATACTTCACCCCTTTCTGTGTCAGTTTGGTCAATGGACTTGCTATCTTTGAAAAATCCTCTACAAACCTTCTATAATATCTTACCATTCTTAGAAACTTCTAATTTCTGATACGTTCTTCAGAGTCGGCCAATCCACTACTACTTTCACTTTCTCAGGGTCTACTGATATTCCATTTCCACCCACAATATGTCCTACGAAAGCCACATGTTCTAACCAGAACTCATATTTTGAAAACTTAACATACAATTTCTCTCCTTGCAGTCTGATCAAAACTAACCTTAGATGCTCTTCATATTCTTCCTTCGACTTAGAGTACACCAGCATATCATCAATGAAAACTACTACAAACCAATCCAAATAATCTCTAAAAACCCTATTCATTAGATCCATAAACACTGCTGGCGCGTTTGTGAGATTGAAAGGCATGACCACAAACTCGTAGTGTCTATACCTGGTCCTAAAAGCCGTCTTTTGAATATCCTCTGCCTTGACCCTCAGCTGATGATATCCTGATCTTAGATCGATCTTAGAAAATACATGTGCCCCTACCAGCTGATCAAACAAGTCGTCTATCCTTGGCAACAGATACTTATTCTTGATTATCCTCTAGTTCAATTCTCTATAGTCAATACACAATCTCATGCTCCTATCTTTCTTCTTCACGAATGACATCGGAGCTCCCCAAAGTGATATACTAGGCCTAATGAACTTCTTCTTAAGTAACTCATCCTACTAAACTTTAAGTTCTGCAAGTTCCGTAGGGTCCATACGGTATGGTGTCTTAGAAATTGGTAAAGTACTAGGCACCAATTCAATACCAAACTCGACATCTCTCTCAAGTGGTAATCCTGATAAATCTTCTGGAAACACTTTAGGGTATTCACACACCATTGGTATTTGATCAAGATCCTTCTTTTGTTCCCCTTCTATCACCATGGCTGCCAAAGATGACCTTCCCCATAACTCGTATGTAGGCAACATTGATGGTCTTTGTACATCTAATTTATGCACAAAGCGGTCTCCATCTGGTAGACTTAACTCTACTACTAGATTGTGGCAATCAATCTTTGCATGATATCTTGTTAACCAATCTAGTCTTAGGATAACGTTGAATCCAACATGTCCAAGAGTATCAGATTGCATATAAAGCATCTACCTCCTATTTCTACCTCTACATCTCTACAAATCCTGCTTAACAAAGCTCCACTCCCTAAAAGGAGTATTCATAGACAAATACCTTGACATGTGCTCAACATTCATGCCACAAACAGATACGAAAGAATAAGAAACGCATGAAAAACTAGCACTCGTGTCAAAAAGAACATGTGCACTATGTAGGAGTATATGGAGCATACCTACGATAGTGTCAACACTGGATGTGTCCTTATGCTATAGAGCATAAACTTTAGCTGGAACTCTCTGCCCTTGACTGATATGTTGTGGTCTACCAAACTAGGCTCCTGGCACAATTTACTTTCTGTGATCCTTGTAATCAATAGCTCGATGTCCCCTCTGCCCACATTTAAAACAAAAAACTTGTGGGAGGATCTTCTCTGTGTAGAATCTATTGTTATGACTAACTTTGCCACATGTAAAACAGGCACCTTCAACCCACTTGCAATCCTTAAGGTCATGTGGTCCAAGACATCTAGAGCACCTCTTCTCAGAGTTCTGCGCTACTGATTTGTAAAATTGGGTAATCGGTCCTGTCTTGTGTAGCAACATTAGCAGCTGGCCTCTTCCCTAAGAAAACTTGACGTCTTTAGGGCTCACGAGTCTTCATTATGTTTAGGCCCTGCTCCACTATTTTATCCTTATTAACCACGGCTGAGTAGTTATTAAGATCTATTAAATTCACTTGATATTGAATTTCTGACTCTAGTCCGGTGATGAACCTACTAATCTTAGCTTCCTTACTTTCCTTTAATGGATCTGGTAGGAATCTCATCAATCTATGCAGCTTAGCCTCATGCTCCTCAACGGTCATCTTACCCTATTATAGAGTATAGTGCTCCTGAAGCATCTTTTGCTTCACACTGTCGGGAAAGAACTCTCTATAAAATGCCTATTTGAACATCTCCCATGTGATTGCTCCTGCCATGTGTCTTTTAGTGCTCAACCACCAGTTGTTTGCTCTCCCAATAAGCAGGTAGGATGCATATTCCATCTTTTTGTTCTCTGGTATGTCCAAAGCAGCAAACATCTTATCCACCTCCTCTAACCATAATCGAGCTTCCAATGGCTTCCTAGGCTGGGGCTTAAACTTGTAAACAAAGTCTACAAACTTGTTCAGATTGAACACATCAGCATATCTTGCTCCATGGCCTCCGTTTCCACCATTTCCGTTGTTCTTCTGTACCTTCTGTCTTCAGGCCTCAGCATTGGCTTGCACGACTTGCATATTGTTCCTCATGTTCTGTTGTTGTTGGGTGACTACTCCCAAAAGAGTATTCATAGCTTGCATTAGTTCAGCAGCATCTATGGGCACCTGTTGTCCTACAGGAGGTGCTGATGGTAGCGGAGGTGGGGGTAAATCCTCCGACATAAGATTCAAAGGTGGTTCGTTTCTGGTGACTGTTCCTCCTGACCAGTCCTACAGGAACCAACATCAGGGGCTCTTCTTTGTGGAGGCATTCTATCATAAACAAACACACTACATAAGATAAAAGATAAATCCAACTTAGAGATTAAACTCTAAAGATATAACTACTGGTAAAACAATACTAAGCTAGGTACACAACACCTATTATTGCTACCCCACTCATCAATGCTCACCGTCCTAAAGAGTCCATAACCGATATCTATCAAGATCATCAAACCTGGCTTTGATACCAAATAAGCTGTAATGCCTTAAGTTGAAGGCATTACAACTCGCCACGTGTCCTCTTATTAAGAACACGCTAAGGCTATAAAATACTATCCACAATTATAATGAATTTAATCACCAAACTCACATTTTGATTTCTTTAAAACATTCCATAAAAATAATCTCTTTTGTTCATGAACTTACAAAAATCCAAATTGACATATCACCAAACAAATAAAAACCTAACAAACTAGTCTCATAAGATTTTCAACAACTAATAACAATCAAACATAAAATCCATAAAATCTTCCATATCTCTCTACTAGATCCAACGTTCTAGATCTATGAGCCCTTAGCAGGATAGTCAAGTCCATTATCGCCATCCCTATGATCTACATATAGATCATACCTAGATAGGTCATAACAACATCATCTTCACCTGGACCTGAAAAATTAAAGGAATGAGCGAACATACATTCCTAAACTAATGCAACAGGCACAAATTATTATCCTTGATTAGTGAGACAAACAGGACAGTTTAGAACCATATGCATCTGGTCCTAAACCCGGAGGTTTGACACCGATTCACAATCTTTATAAAATAGTTTATATATAATATATTGATGTTGTGTACTCCCCATACATCGTTGTGTTCCGCCATATGGACCAGAACGACTCCTAATCTATCGGAATCATTTCCAAGTGTAACTCCACTAGGGACAACGACACATAAGGATCATCAAGGTGCCTCGTCAGTATCACACTCTGCGTGGTCTTTATTAAGCAAAGCCATACACAACAAACACTCTTTACAAATTATATGTCGGATAGGATTTAGTCAATTTATTTTCTAAACCTACACACACAAGTAGTAGACAAGGTAAGGTCGTACCTGGTATTGCTTCCAACTCAAATTCACAAAACTAAACTTCTTAAAGAAAGAAACCCTAATCTCTCAGATATCCCTGATCAACAATAGTACACAATTAAACCCTAATTCCTTAATTTCATAACCTCACTAAAAGAATCTATAACCTTAAATCTACGAAAAGTAATTAACATACCTGTCTCTTTTGTTCACAATTTAAGGAAACCGCTCAACACAGCTTTCTCCAAAACCTCTTAATCTCTCCACAACTTCCTTCAATACATATACGTAAAGTCTCCAATTAACAATTCAAAATACAACAACAGATGAATTTCTTTGAACAACAATATAGAATGGATTCTTACGTACCTAGAACTTGTAGATCTCAAAAAGATGGAATAAGAACCTTAATCCACAATTCTCCTGAATTTCGATAATAAACTGAAATCATAAACCTATAATCCTCAAATTGTAGGAATTATAAAACCCTAATAAAGATATTACCTTTTTCTTTGAATCAGAGTCTCCTGGATCTCCAATCACTCTAGGGTTTCACCACAAATCTGGATCTCCTTTAAAGATCCACTTACTAAGGTTTTGTTAAGGAAAAGGTGTGACAAGGTCATGGGGTCTAGGGTCTATTTATAGAGAGGGTTGACTTTGGAAAAACACAACCCTAGCTTCGGAAAAATGCCACCGTAGACTGGCCAGTATGCCAGCGGCTTACCAAGATACGCCGGTGACCATCATGCCGACGTAAGTCCAATTTTCTTAGCAAATTTTCGAAACTTCAATGCCAAAGCTTAGGCGATCGTCCATTATATTTTAGCCGGTGGCTTAGAAGTTAAAGTTGGCAGCGTAGATATCGGCTTAAGTCAAATTCATTAATCATTCGCCCGTGACTTCCTCGTGACCAAATTCATCTATTCAGGGACAAAATACCCTCTTATATATCACTATATTACAATTCTACCCTTCATTATAAATTATTTATTTATACTTTACAGCTGGTTTAGCTATCAAGTGCAAAGGTATTGTTAAATTGTAGCCATACACAACTTCAAAGGGAGATTTACTGGTTGAACTATGAGTAGACCTATTGTAAGCGAACTCAACAAATATTTAGACATAAGTCCCAATTAGTAAGATTCCTGCCAAGCGTTGCTCTAAAGCAAGGTTCTAAGGGTACAGTTGATAACCTTTGTCTGGCCGTCCATCTGAGCATGGCATGAAGTGTTATACATTAATTTGGTGCCAAGTCTCCTCCAAAGTATCTTCTAAAAGAAATTGAGAAACTTGATATCCCTATCAGAAACAATGCTACGTGGCACCCCATGTAACTTGACAATTTCTTGCACAAAAAGGTTAGCAATATTAAGGGCATTATCTATTTTGTGGCATGGTATGAAGTGTATGATTTTACTGAAGCAGTCTGCAACCACCATGATAGAGTCTTTCCCTCTCTGTATGTTAGGTAAACCCAAGACAAAATCCATACTGATATCAATCCATGGTTGAGTTGGTAATGGCAATGGCATATATTCACCCCCATTTTCCTTCTTTCTCTTTGCTCTCTTACACACTCCACATCTCTCTAAAACTCGATGCACATCTTTTAACATTTCCTTCCTATAAAAATGTTTTTTAACAATTCCAATGTCCTCAATTCCCCAAAATGTCTAGAAAAACTCCAACATGGGCCTCCCGAACAACAACTCTTGACAGATTTGAAAGGAATGCATAGCTTTCCTCCTTTATACAGAAATCCATCCACCTATAATAACCTTCAATCACTCCACCACCAAAACATGTCAAATAGAATTTAAATGCTCATCATCAACATTTGTTTTTCATCGACTCAAACCAAGTAACTTGGCCTGAAGAGATGTAATGAGAACATACTATGAGACAAACATCAGCTATACATTAGTGCTTCCCTTCTATACTTAACAACATATACAGAACTTTCCAAGAATTCCACCCATTTGCTTGGTGTTTAGATTATCTTTGCTGACCCTTGAAATGCTTCAAAGACTCATGATCAGTTATATGATAATTCCTTAGGAAGAAGATAATGTGCCAAGTCATCAATGCTTGCACCAAAGAATAGAATCTTTATCATATATAGAGTAATTCAGTGAAGCTCCATTCAACTTTTCATTGAAATAAGCAATAGGACACTTATCCTGCATCAATACAGTTCCACTCTCGAACCCGGATGTATCACACTCCAACTTAAATCCAAGCCTTTTCTCCCACACAAAGGAGACATCTCTCGGTCAATTCAATCAATGGACAATGATGCTAAGTTCTTAACAACCTCCTATACAAGACTCTCTCCATGGAAGCTCCTCACATCAGCCGCTAATTGTGGTGTTGGCAACCTACTATGGCTTTGATCTTCTTCATCCACTTTTGTAAGCCCGGAAAAAATTTCAGTAAATAATTCAAATGAACTTCGAAAATAAACCTAAAAATCACTCCAAATTAAAACGAATTTCGATAAATCCTAAATTATGAACGAATCAAAAATTTTTAATCTTGAGAAAATCTAAAAATAAAATAAGGACTACAAAAGTCCTTAAGTCCAAAACATTACGTAAGATAAATGCTTACCTAATCTATAATTTTTATAAAATCGGGATGAAAAATAAACACAGTGTAATTTGCTAAAAAGCAAGTTAATCTGTAAATGACAATTTGAAGGATCAGGAAATCACCAAAGGCCAATTCCTTAATTAGGTTTTGGCACGATTAAGAAAACTTCATCTGCCAATAATAAAATATAGACTTTGGAATTCCCCAAACGACCAGATTAATAATCTAAGAGACGGAAATCAAATAAAGCCTAACGATCAAATCAAACTCTCAAGAATTATAGAACGAGTTAGAAACTGAAATCTCATAATCTCAAGAAGGAGAATTCAGAAGAACAAAAATAACAAATTAGATAATCCTTAAGTTAACCAATTGTTCATAAAACCTTAACTCGAAGCAAAAATAAATTCGAAACAAAACACTATGAAGATCCTTTTTCAAGCAAATTATAAGAATCAAGATTTCCCAAAATCATTTCCAAAGATCGATATTTGATCAAACTCAAGAAAATCATATCGGTAACATTACCGATATAACTCCGGATATAATATAACAATTCAAGATTTCCGAAAGCAATAAGAGATATTAAAGACTTATAAAAATAAAATTTGAAATAAATTTCTCAATACATATGCTATATAACGTAAATATCAGTTTCCAAATTGGCAAAGGTCTAAACCGGAAACTCACCGGAAACCCTAACCGGAATACAATAGTGTAAGTCGGCAATCTAGGCCCTAACTCTAGAGGCCAAAAGGTAGTTTAAATATGTAGAATAGCTCGTAGTAAAAAAGTTTATTTGAAAACATAGATTGGTAAATTTTGACCTATCTCGAACCCGTTCGGATACAGACTTCGAAAAGCGTGTCCCAGGACTCGAGATATCAAAAATATACCATTAGTACCGTTAGACTCGTAATTCCACGAGATTTTTTAAATACATCAGTTATATAATTTTTCGGGTTATAAAAGTTATAGTTATAATTTTTACCGTATTTTCATTTCTCCGGTAATTGACTATTCTTTTGCACTATATTCATCTTATTTCATTATACAATTTTTTTTATATTATTTTATTTTATTTTTATACTGGGTTTTAGTAATCAAGTAAACTTCGAAAACCAGAAATTTAACCCTAAACGGTTTAGTTCAAACTTTGTGAGAAAGACCGAGATACCTAATCGGCTTTTCTCGGTTTCCAAATAAGAAACTTTTATAAGCAAAACTAATTTTGAATATAGTTCTTGATTATATTTCAAACCAAGAAAAGATCAGATTTTAAGAAAATTTCAATTCCGGGTCATCCCGAGACCCATCATAGAAAAGCGTGCACCGAAACTAGAATTTCAAAACTCTCTTTATGAGTACTCATTTGAATCGAAATAAAATAAGGATTTCAAAAATATATTTTTCATAATTTTCCGGCTTACGAAAAATACAGTTATAGCCTTTTTATTCGTATTTCCTTACTACCGGAAATTAAATTGTCTTGTCAACTATTCACTACTATTCAAAAAGTACCCCCTATACTACCTAGTCTACCTATTAGCCACTCTACAACTCTAAATTTTCCCATCACTCAAATCACTCACTTTTCTCTACACATTTTGTCCCTTAATTTTTGTACAAATCATAACAATTACACATCAAGTTAAATCAATCAAATAAAGCAAAATTTTCAAACTTTTCCCTTCCCTTACAAGCTCCTTGGTCGGCGTGAAAATGGCCCCCCTCCATGCTTCAATTTGAATTTTTCTTCTTCATTTAACCTAATCTCATTCCATATAAATACTACATTTTCTCTCTCTTTCTTCATTCCTCACTTTTTCAAACTTTACAAAAGGTAAAGCTCTCTTTTCTCTCCTCTCCACTCCCTCTTTTCCCCTCTATGCCGAGAGCCTCCATGGCCTCCCACACACACACACACAACTTATTTCTTTTCCTTTTTACTCCTATCTTACTCTAAGTAAAAGAACTTTCACTCCTTCCACACATAGATCTTGTTATGGCTAAGTGATTCTTGGATATTTCAACAAAGTCCCATGATCTTTTAGTAGGGACAATGAAATATCAAAACAAGAATACCGAACCATTACAAATAGATCTAACCTTTAAAGGGCTTTCATGGCAAAAGCTTTATGTTTATCCATCAAAAAGTATTTTGAACTAAAGCTCTTTTATAAAAATGTAGTTTTTATGTTTTCAAAACTCATTTGAGCATGAATATTAGATCTATCATTTTACTACTCATATCATGTAGGCATTTAAGATTCATTATATTTGTGTTTATGTGCATTAATAGTCTTTAATGCTTTTGTCTTTAGTAAATCACCTTCCTAGTATGTAGATCTATGGTTAGATAAGTTAATAAAGTCAAAAAGGAAAACACTTTTCAAAATATGAACTTGTGTAAATTCGGATCACTTTGAAAACCTAGGTCAAAAACACTTTTATCAACTTCTAAACATGTATTTTACAAGAGAAATGAAGCCTATGGGTAATAGATAATGTTTGGTAGTATTTTTCATGAGTCTAAATGAGATTTTTCTAAAGAAAATGTTGGAAACAAGAAATGAAGTCCATAGAAGTTTTGAGTTAAAAGTCATAAAAAATTCGTAATAATGGATGTAGGGTTAGAAAACACTATTTTTCCAACTTCAAAAATGATATTTTCTTAAATAAATGAAGTCCTTAGGATATAGGTATAATAAAACTTAAAGTTTCAAGTATAAAATATATTTTTCCTAAAGGAATCAACTTGAAAATGGACTTTTGTAAATTCGGATTTTTGGAAACCCCTAGTAAAAGACCCACTTAAAAGTTTATAAATGAGATTTTATTAAAGAAATAAAGGCCTTAGGATATAACTAATATAAGGGTCAAAATTCTTTAAACAAAGTGGATTTTCTAAAGAAAATCCTTGTAAAATGTAGATGTGGTCAAGTGTAGTAAATTCACTTACTAAACTTTGGTATGAAATGGTTTCTAAGAAAAGTTTTTTTCAAATTCTTTAAACTAAAAAGTTATAAGAACATAGACTCATTAGAGTTCATATCATGACATTCATGATAGGGAAAATCATTACCATTGCATTTAGTTTCATTTTACACTTAGGAATCTCAAGTGCATTCATGAAAACCGCATTTTGGAATTTATATTACCGCTGTACAGATCTGATCCCTCAATTCCGAGGCTTAGATATTTTCAAAACTTGATTTAAACTTCGTATTTAGAAAGCTCTTCCGAAGTAGATAGAAATCGATATAAAATTTGCGAGATTCCGAGTTAAAATGACCAAGTTATGGCCGTTTTAAGTTGGAATTCCCGCTTAGGACGCGAATTACGAATTTGATAAGTTCGTATGAAGTCGTTGGATTAGTTTGAGTTGAAATACTGATTAGAGTATTTCTTCCTTTTTAGGTTATCCCGAGTTCGACGATTCCCTACCACCGGATTATTATTACTAGAAGACCGGTGATCCAATGGCTGAGTGAGTTTTCTCCTTGTTTTGTTACCTTGATTGTGCTTGTAATTAGTCGCATTAGAATTTTAGGAACAAGATAAAAATCGATATGAATGGGGATGGGATATATGATGAGACTGTGATGAATGTATGCCAAGGAATACTAAAGCATATCGAAACCACGATTTGATTGGATAACTGCATGATTCATATTATTTATGTGTATGATATTGCCTGGTCACTCTAAAGAATGTATAAATATTTTGACCTAAGCAAAAAGTAAATTGATCATGCATCGCATCAGACATATTGCATTTGGTAGCGTGCTACTCCTACGCAGGTCGATCGGTATGGTCCGTTGATTGCCTCGTTTAATAACGAGCCCGGTCAGAGCTCATTCTCGGGTACTAAGGCGCATGTGGATGCATCCTTGTATGAGCCTAGCCGAGTCGAGTGCTAAGAGCCAGGGCTTGGGGACTAGCAGCGGTCGTGTAGACTCAATACCATTCCTAACCCAAGATACGGAGGGCGTAAATCCGTTCTGTGTGTGGGTTCCGGTTACCCATGCATAATTGCTTGCTCACGTGTTTGTTCATGCATAGCATATGATTGATTAATAACTTGTTTGTTATGGTACGGAATTAAGGGAATTCTCACTAAGCTAGTGTAGCTTATACCCCAATAGTTGTTTAAATGAGCAGGTTATTCCAAGAATGCTAAGTGGGGACCAAGATGGTTGAAGTCGAGAATGACTTCGGGATTCCGGCAAGATATAAGAATGCTTGAAGTTTTTGGCTAAGCTTTACGATTGCTTTGTAATAGTTTTATGTAGTGAAGTCTTGGGATGAATGTAATTGAAGTTTGAAGTATAGTGTTTTGTATTTGGAGTATAGTGGATTGTATTTCCTTTACATTGTTACTCAATTGTATCAACATAAAATGTATCATTCCGATTTGTCTCCTTTATGTGTTAGACGCCTTGTACATAGTATGGAAGCCTTCGCGTGACTGAGGTGGTCATTCTTAGGCTTTAATATTGTGTACGGCGGACTGCCACGTTTAGGGTACCCTTCGGGGCGTGACAGTTTAGTTGGTATCAGAGCGACAAGGTTTTGGGAATTAGGTGGGAAGACTTTAGGAGAATATTAAGATATGATCTTAGAAATGAATAGATAAGTGTTAGATGACCCTTAGGTAAAGAAGAACTAGATTTAGCTCAATGACCTTTAAGGTATGACTTTCGATCATTAAGGATTTGAATTCTATCTTGGAGACTTTTGAAGAACATAGAAAACATATAGAGAAGGAAGATGAAAATATTTGATGGGATGATCGAATCTATACTAGCAACTGCAAAATATAGGAGTAAGTGACCTTACACGACTCTTAGTTCAAGCCAAATAGGAGAGATCGTAAGTTACCCCTTCGACCTATAAGATAACTAGGTGGGTAGGATTAATTGCGCGATTTCACCGTTTTTCTAAATAAACAAGTCTAAAGAAAATAAAAAGTTGTAATTCTTTTTCTAAAATATAAGCAGCTTGCGTGTAGAATAACTAGGTTAACGTAATCGTTTCGTCTTATTTCTAGGAGACTACCTGAGGAGAACGTGCAACCATCAACTAGCCTTCCTGATGAACAACAAGTGAGAGACACTCCACCACCACAAGATCCAATGCAACAAGTCATAGACCTTCTAGGGTGTTTGGTGGATACACAAAAGCTCCTCTTACAACAAGCGCTTATTAGGAATGTGCCGGTTCAGGTGGAAGGACCCCACCAAGTGACAATGCAAGGAATTGAGACTCCTTCTGTTATGGCTAGTCCAAGCTCCAAAGTCAGAAGGTATAAGACAACTAGCCTAACAGTTAAGAATGAACCTTTTAAGAGGCGTAAGATCAATTGTTGGAAGTGCAAGGAAAGTCATTATCAAACAGTGTCCACAACTAAGCACAAGTGTTACTTCTGTGGAGATCCCGAGCATAAGGTTGTGGACTGTCCAGGAAAGAAAACCCTAAAGTGCTTCATCTGCAAACAGCCGGGACACCAGGCGAGTAGATGCCCCCACAAGAATTAACAGCTGGACAGCTGCCCTTGCTTGGAAGAAGTCAGTCTCCTAGAAATATCAATAGATCTCTCGTGTTGAGCGTTAGGAAATAACTTTTTGAAAAGAACAAAGATGTTTTGAAAATGTAAACCGATTTTGTGCTTTATCATCTAGTTCATGAATTAGTTCCAATGCATGTTTTTGCATCCTTTCTTTGAACTTTTGTAATGAAAGATTTACATCTTCTCTTGATTTCATGTATTTCATTTTGAATATTATGAATTTTGTTATCGATTTTGATTTCAGTAGAATTTCAATATTTCTTACATATGTTTTTATTTCCGCATTTCCGTGTTCTGTATTTCCGATAAGTTTCTTTAAGCTTCTTTTACCGCCTTAAGACGTAATAAAAGATTTAGAATTTTCACCTGAGCTTAATAAAATTGTAGGAGATATACCCAACCACAACAAGAACCCGTCATGACTCCTTTAGGACCCGAGAACCAAGCGATACCCGAACCACCTAACCAAGGGGAAATGCCTCAATAGAGATTGAACGGCTTACTAGTCAGACAGGAGGCTACATGCAACAGACTCAAGTCAGTTCAACGTCTACACCTGTGAGATATGAGCAAGAAACGATGCAAGATGAACCCCCATCACCTCAATACCACCAAAGCCTCTTACCATGCTTCATAAAGTGTAACGAGTATTTCGACGGAGTTTTTGGAAAACCAGATGAGGCAGAGGATTGGTTGGCACACATTGAGAGGTCCCTTAATGCTTTTGAAGTACCACACCATCTGAGAGTCAATTATGGAACCTTTATGCTCCGCTTACATGCCCGAGTATGGTGGGACTCTAAGGAAAGAGAGTTGACGCCTCCAGTTACATGGGAGATGTTTAAATATGAGTTTTTGAAAAAATATTTCCCATGAGCTTAAGAGTCCAGTACAGTTCAGATTTTCTCAATATCTCACAAGGAGATCGTAGTGTGGAACAGTACGAAACCGAGTTCAGTAGATTACTGCAATATGCTCCAGAATCATATAAGCAAAGTGAGGAACTCAAAAGAGAAGTGTTTCTGAATGGTTTAAAAGAAGACCTTCGGACTCGATTGGAAGAATTGGATATCAGGAGTTATCAAGGATTGCTAGAAAGAGCACGGATAATAGAAAATGCTCAAAGGAGGAGGCAAGAAAGAAGTAATAAGGAAATGGAGTTCTATGTTGCAATGACCCCGAGTCAAAATGTCAGAACACTTCCCTTGGATGATGACCCAAACAAGGAAGAAGACATAATTTGGATAAGATACAATGTTGGAGATGTAAGGAGAGCATTACCCTATTCAGTGTCCACAACTTCAATTCAAGTGCTACCTCTGTGGGGACCCCAGTCACAAGTTGAGAAGTGTCCCAAAAGGACGACCAACGCATGCTCTCTTTGCACAAAAGCGGGACATTTAGCTAAAACATGCCCTGAACGGGATAATCTGCATGTTGCTTCGCTGGAGCTACCTAGGAAGAAGAGGAAGAGATATAACAGGAATAAAAGCAACAAAGGAAAAAGGAATCGAGGTTCTTCAAGGACATCTACATCCGGAAATCTAGTCCACAACCCTCACACATATGGAGTATGAAGAAGCTAGTGATGAGAGCTGGAGTCCTTTACCATGGAAGGAAGCGAGGATCAAAGATGCAACTCGATACCAGGTTAGCGCTATACCCTTAGAATACCGCATATTCTTTCCTGCCAATAGAATCAAAGAGATAGGTTGTTAGAAATACCTTCGGATTACATGGCTAGACTAAAAATAGGAAAGCCCGAGACCATTAAAAGTTAGAATGAGCCAATGATGGAAACTAAAACAAAAACTCGATTAATTTAACGAATTCCAAGACAATCCTCAATATAACTTCTTGTAAATAAAGAACTTTGAAAGATCGAAATCTACGACGATCGTTACATAAAAGTTAAAATTTCAAAAATCAAATCTCAATTACCAAACTCCGTAAGATCTTCACAAGTAATAAGTATACAATAAAGCAATGAGATTCTTGATTTCAACCCCATCAAGATGATCACGATGATAAGAGTTTAAAACAACGATGACTTTAATTATTTAAAAGAATATTGATCACAGAGCACAATATTGTATATACAGCTACATAAGAATGGAGAAGCGAATCCACAACCTTCGTTGGTCAAAGTAATCGAGTCATGAAAGGTCGTGTTGTCATGAGTCGTCTAGTGTCGGTCGAGTCGAGTCGTTGTGGTCTCGAGTCAAGTCCGTGTCGTTTTCCAAAAGAGTCGTGTAAGTGAAGGTTGGAATCGCTAAGCCAAATCTTATTAATTTGTATGTGCTATTTTGTAAAATATCTATCATGCAAAATTTAGAAATGATACAAATCAAAGCATAAACCGGTGCTAGAAATATAACTCGAGATTCACAATCTTCTCTCGATAAACGATATACACGTAACAAGTTTTGCGGACAAAACTTTCTTTAAGGTGGGGAGGATGTAAGCCCCGGAAAATTTCAGTAAATAATTCCAAAATGAACTTCGAAAATAAACCTTAAAAATCACTCCAAATTAAAACCGAATTTCGATAAATCCTAAATACGAACGAATCCAAAAATTTCTCAATCTTGAGAAAATCTAAAATAAAATAAGGACTACAAAAGTCCTTAAGTCCAAAAACCATTACGTAAGATAAACTGCTTACCTAATCTATAATTCATAAAAATCGGGATAAAAATAAAACACAGTGATAATTTGCTAAAAAGCAAGTTAATCCATAACATGACAATTTGAAGGATCAGGAAATCACCAAAGGCCAATTCCATAATTAGGCTTTGGCACGATTAAGAAAACTTATCTGCCAATAATAAAATATAGACTTTGGAAATTCCCCAAACGACCAGACTAATAATCCTAAGAGACGGAAATCACAATAAAGCCCTAACGATCAAATCAAACTCCAAGAATCATAGAACGAGTTAGAAATTGAAATCTCGTAATCTTAAGAAGGAAGAATTCAAGAAACAAAATAACAAATTAGAAATCCTTAAGTTAACCAATTGTTCATAAAACCTTAAATCGAAGCAAAAATAAATTCGAAAACAAAACACTATGAAGATCCTTTTTCAAAGCAAATTATAAGAATCAAGATTTCCCCAAAATCATTCCAAAAATCGATTTGACTCAAACTCAAGAAAATCATATCGGTAACCATTACCGATATAACTCCGGATATAATAATTCAATTCAAGATTTCCGAAAGCATAAGAGATATTAAAGTACTTATAAAAATAAAATTTAAAATAAATTTCTCAAACTATATGTATAAACAGAAAATCTCAGTTTCCAAATTGGCAAAGGTCTAAACCGGAAAATCACCGGAAACCCTAACCGGAATACAATAGCTTAAGTCCGGCAATCTAGCGCCCTTAACTCTAGAGGCCGAAAGGTAGTTTAAATAGTAGAATAGCTCGTAGTAAAATAGTTTATTTGAAAAATAAGATTGGTAAATTTTTGACCTATCTCGAACCCGTTCGGATACAGACTTCGAAAAGCGTGTCCCGGGACTCGAGATATCAAAAATATACCATTAGTACCGTTAGACTCGTAATTCCACGAGATTTCTAAATATATCAGTTATATAATTTTTCGGGTTATAAAAGTTACAGTTATAACCTTTTTATCGTATTTTCATTTCTACCGGTAATTGATTATTCTTTTGCACTATTCATTTTATTTCATTACACAATTTTATTATTATTATATTTTATTATTATTTTTTATACCCTGGGTTTCCTAGTAATCAAGTAAACTTCGAAAACCAGAAAATAACCCTAAATCAGTTTAGTTCAAGCTTTGTGAGAAAGACCGAGATACCCTAATTCCGGCTTTTCCGGTTTCCAAATAAGAAACTTTTATAAGCAAAACTAATTTTGAATATAGTTCTTGATTATATTTCAAACCAAGAAAAGATCAGATTTTAAGAAAATTTCAATTCCGGGTCATCCCGAGACCCATTATAGAAAAGCGTGCCCCGGAACTAGAATTTCAAAATTTCTTTATGTACTCATTTGAATCGAAATAAAATAAGGATTTCAAAAATATATTTTTCATAATTTTCCGGCTTACGAAAAATACAGTTATAGCCTTTTTATTCGTATTTCCTTACTACCGGAAATTAAATTGTCTTGTCAACTATTCACTACTATTCAAAAAGTACCCCCTATACTACCTAGTCTACCTATTAGCCACTCTACAACTCTAATTTTCCCATCACTCAAATCACTCACTTTTCTCTACACATTTTGTCCCTTAATTTTTGTACAAATCATAACAATTACACATCAAGTTAAATCAATCAAATAAAGCAAAATTTTCAAACTTTTCCCTTCCCTTACAAGCTCCTTGGTCGGCGTGAAAATGGCCCCCCCTCCATGCTTCAATTGAATTTTCTTCTTCATTTAACCTAATCTCATTCCATATAAATACTACATTTTCTCTCTCTTTCTTCATTCCTCACTTTTTCAAACTTTACAAAAGGTAAAGCTCTCTTTTCTCTCCTCTCACTCCCTCTTTTCCCCTCTATGCCGAGAGCCTCCATGGCCTCCCACACACACACACACAACTTATTTCTTTTCCTTTTACTCCTATCTTACTCTAAGTAAAAGAACTTTCACTCCTTCCACACATAGATCTTGTTATGGCTAAGTGATTCTTGGATATTTCAACTAAAAGCCCATGATCTTTAGTAGGGACAATGAAATATCAAAACAAGAATACCGAACCATTACAAAATAGATCTAACCTTTAAAGGGGCTTTCATGGCAAAAGCTTTATGTTTATCCATCAAAAAGTATTTTGAACTAAAGCTTTTATAAAAATGTAGTTTTTATGTTTTCAAAACTCATTTGAGCATATGAAATATTAGATCTATCATTTTGCTACTCATATTCATGTAGGCATTTAAGATCTCATTATTATCTTGTGTTTATGTGCATTAATAGTCTTTAATGCTTTTGTCTTTAGTAAATCACCTTCCTAGTATGTAGATCTATGGTTAGATAAGTTAATAAAGTCAAAAAGGAAAACACTTTTCAAAATATGAACTTGTGTAAATTCGGATCACTTTGAAAACCTAGGTCAAAAACACTTTTATCAACTTCTAAACATGTATTTTACAAGAGAAATGAAGCCTATGGGTAATAGATAATGTTTGGTAGTATTTTTCATGAGTCTAAATGAGATTTTTCTAAAGAAAATGTTGGAAATAAGAAATGAAGTCCATAGGAGTTTTGAGTTAAAAGTTATAAAAACCAAATTCGTAATAATGGATGTAGGGTTAGAAAACACTATTTTTCCAACATCAAAAATGATATTTTCTTAAATAAATGAAGTCCTTAGGATATAGGTATAATAGAACTTAAAGTTTCAAGTATAAAATATATTTTTCCTAAAGGAATCAACTTGAAAATGGACTTTTGTAAATTCGGATTTTTGGAAACCCCCTAGTAGAAGACCCACTTAAAAGTTTATAAATGAAGATTTTATTTAAGAAATAAAGGCCTTAGGATATAACTAATATAAGGATCAAAATTTCTTTAAACAAAGTGGAATATTCTAAAGAAAATCCTTGTAAAATGTAGATGTGGTCAAGAGTGTAAATTCACTTACTAAACTTTGGTATGAAATGGTTTCTAAGAAAAGTTTATTTTCAAATTCTTTAAACTAAAAAGTTATAAGAACATAGATCATTAGAGTTCAATCTGACATTCATGATAGGGAAAATCATTACCATTGCATTTAGTTTCATTTTACACTTAGGAATCTCAAGTGCATTCATGAAAACCGCATTTTTGGAATTTTATTACCCGCTGTACAGATCTGATCCCTCAATTCCGAGGCTTGGATATTTTCAAAACTTGATTTAAACTTCGTATTTAGAAAGCTCTTCCGAAGTAGATAGAAATCGATATAAAATTTGCGAGATTCCGAGTTAAAATGACCAAGTTATGGCCGTTTTAAGTTGGAATTCCCGCTTAGGACGCGAATTACGAATTTGATAAGTTCGTATGAAGTCGTTGGATTAGTTTGAGTTGAAATACTGATTAGAGTATTTCTTCCTTTTTAGGTTACCCGAGTTCGACGATTTCCCTACCACCGGATTATTATTACTAGAAGACCGGTGATCCAATGGCCGTGTGAGTTTTTCTTCCCAATTCATTTATTGTATGTGCTTGTAAAGTAGTGCACTAGAATGTAGGTCAATTGAATGGAATATGAATAATGGGGATTATTGGGAAATTATATGATTGTTGATGATGTGAGAAACAAATTAAGAATATCGAAACCGGGTGATAAACTTTGATTGTATAGTTAGCTATGATGGATTGTCTGATAAATTGATTGATCGCCTAAGTAAATTGGCTTAATCAACTACTTGAGTAAATGATAAATTGACATGTGCATATCACAAGGGGATGGAGCATGAGCATTTGTAGGTTAGTCGTGAACCATAAACGACATCGAATAATCGTAGGTTAGTCGTGAACCATAAACGACATCGAATAATCGTAGGTTAGCCGTGAGCCATAAACGGGGATATTGTCGTACCGCAGGATTCGTTAATCTGCTAACCCGGGATGGAGGGCAATTCCATCCACATATGATTTCCGGATGGTCATATGTATTTGAACTCATGTGTTTGATGCATACACTTGTTTGATTAATAACTTGATTGAATTGTTGTGACATAAATGTTTTGTGGGAGATTACACTCACTAAGCTAGTGTAGCTTATACCCCAATAGTTGTTTAAATAGCAGGTTATTCCATGAATGCTAGGTGGGGACTGAGATGGTTGAAGCCGAGAATGATTTCGGATTCCGGCAAGGCATAAGAATGCGTGAAGTTTTTGGCTAAGCTTACGTTTTGCTTTGTAATAGTTTTATGTAGTGAAGTCTTGATAGGAATGTAATTGAAGTTTGATGAACTGTATTTTGAAGTATGGTGGTTTGTATTTGGAGTATAGTGGATTGTATTTCCTTTACATTGTTACTCAATTGTATCAACATAAAATGTATCATTCCGATTTGTCTCCTTTATGTGTTAGACGCCTTGTACATAGTATGGAAGCCTTCGCGTGACTGAGGTGGTCATTCTTAGGCTTTAATATTGTGTACGGCGGACTGCCACGTTTAGGGTACCCTTCGGGGCGTGACAATTACGAACTATTCTAAACACTTTAATTATTTTTCGACTCCTCGATTTGCAAACTCGGGTTTTCAGGATCTAAACTGTAGGGTTTTACTCAAGATCGGTTGACTTAAGGCCTCCGGTAGACTTTCCGGCTTAAGGTTTAGGGCTTAGAAAACAGGGGTTTACTGCGTTATATTGACCGATTATGAAACGAACCATCTTTGTTAGTTACTCAATTTATACCATAAGCATCCTTGCCTTCTTGCTATCGTTTGTGAGAAATCCAAAATCTTGAGAAGGTTAATTCCGTTTTCATAAACCTTTTCATCCTTTGGTGTTTTTATTCCTTTATCCATATTTCATTTCTTCTAATGTCCCTTGAACTTCGGTATATCTGAGTTCTCTTGATATGTTGTTGATCCCAAATTATGAACCGTACTCATGATTCTTTCTTACTAACTTCCTTGTCCTTAGTTATGCTAAATCATCCTTTAGCTTCCTTTAATACATCTTTCTTCCTCTATCCATCCCTTCTTTATCCTTCGTATCTTCTTATCTAAGCTCTTTTATTATTTTTATACGGTTGATCTTAATATCCTACTGACGTGGTTCCTCTTGTTGTGAACTTCAAGGTTCGGCTTTTCAACTCTCTTTTATTAATTCCTATACTTAAGATTACATTCTTAGATTACCTCTTTCCTTCTTCAGGCTATATCACTATTCTTGAGTCCAGAAAGCATTACTAAAACTTGTGGGTTTATAAGAATTTGAGGGTCATGCCTTCTTGATTTGATCCTTTGTTGGTGATATCGTGATCTTAATCTTGAGAGAAACGTGTTTGCTCCTTAAAAAGGTTTTCACTTTGTTCCTTTCCGAAAGTTAACACGTTGGCTTAGGGTTTTCTCCATTATAAGCTGGATGGGTATATTTCGTGATGGCATACTTCATCTTCGTAAGGTCTCGATTTCTCGTTTGTTGTTTCTCCAACTTCCTTATAAGTCTATTTTCCATGTTTCTTGAGTGAAATCTGTATCCAGAATTCTTTTCAAAACTTCTTATTGGAACTTATGAATGTCTCCAAAGGTCAATTTCTCTTCACTCTTTAGCTATTTAATTTCCTTTATCAACTTGAAAGAATGTGTCTGTTCTTTTCTTATGTTAGCAAATCCTTTGCCAACTATTTTCTTTTTGTTTTGTAAGCTCTATGTTCTCCTTGTTTCTCTTATTGGGATCTTATTTGAGAGGTATACATCTTATTCAAAAGATTACTTAATTCCATTATTCCTTAGAGTCACAGGTGACTTCATGTCCTCACGTCTTTGCTGAAAGTTCGACCAATTTTCTTGGGTTTCCTCATTCTTTCGCATTATCTTAAACTAGGTTGATCGTTTGTCATATAATAGAAAGAATGTAATACTTTGAACTTCAAGAGAGTAAAACATTCTGATTTACTAAACTTCTTATGTACACAAGGGGATTATCGCTCCTATTCATCCACATAAAGAAAACTTTACATTCCTCTTTACTATAAAGAAACAACATCAATAAAAGAAGGTTGGAGATTGACTGGTTCCTGCATCGCTGTTATAGCCTCTAATGTACTCCAAGGCAGTCAAGTTTCCATTTCCTTTGTTCACTTCTTCACCTATCCATCGTCCCTCCAAGTTGTATACTCGAATTCCCGAAGCAGTAGGTCCAGGTCTGCTTTCACTTCTACTTCCATTTCCTTTCTCCATTCTTATAGGAACAACTTCCTCTGATGATCTTGACAGAATATTCCTTCCTTGTGGACAGTTGTTGGCAAAATGTCCTTTCTGATTGCAAACATAGCAAGCATCTACCCTCTGTTTGGGCATTTTGACATCTTATGGTTTGTATTTCCACAGAAGAAACACTTTCCAAATAGCTGGGGGCACTTCTTCGGGTAGTGTGCTCCATTGCACTTCCAACACTTAATACCTCTTGGTATGATCCTTCTATTGTCGTTCTTGATTTTCTTTGGTAGGGGCATGAGATGGGGTTCTATGTAAAACTCCCTTTCGACGATTGGGTCTTCTTCTTCTTCTATTCTTTCTCTCCTTTTCCTTGCTCCTTCTACAATCCGAGCTCTTTCCACTAATTCTCGAAAATTCTTATGTCAAATTCTTCCAACTCATCCTTAGTCTTCATCCAATCCTCCTATAAAGACTTGTCTTTTCAATTCTTCACTGTACTTATAGGAGTCTGGTGCATATTGCAACAATCTACTGAACTCGTCTCATATTGTTCGATTGTTCTTCCTTTTTGAGCAATTTGCAAGAAGTCTGCACTATATCTTACTCGTAAACTTCCTGGAAAATAATTCTCCAAAAACTCATGTCTAAACATTTCCCAAGTGATTGGAGTCATTAGATCTCTTTTCCTTGACTCCCACCATATCCTAGCGTTTAGACGAAGCATGAATGTTCCATACTTGATTTGCAAATGGGGCGAACTTCATATGCATCAAAGGACATCTCTATTTGAGATAACCAATCTTCTGCCTCCTCTGGCTTGTCATAAGCTCCTTCAAAGTAGCGGTTGCTCTTGATGAAGTTAGGTAACATGCTTTTGTATGGTCTTGGCGGTGGAGATGGAGGTAGGGGTGCACTTTGGCTATGCATGTTCCTATGCACAGATGCCTCTGTTGAAGCTTGTTGTGGTGGTGGGGTTGGTATAGACACTGGGGCTGTCGCTGATGCTGTTGCTGGTGTTGCCTCTGGTACGGGTGCTTGTGCTGGCATATTTTGCCTAATTTCTTCTAATACGTGGGTTAGGTGTCCTAACGTGGCGTGTAAGTCCCTTTGAGGTGCGGCGGCTCCTTGAACAGCAGGTTGATCTATGTCTGGTTGGTTAGAGGCGCTTTGTTCCCTTCTTCGTCTACTCCTATTTCGGCTGTTTTAAACTTTTCTAAGTCAGGTTTTATAAAGTTTTGATAACTTAATTAAATTTTAGCCGGAAATTGGTGGATATAACGGAAATTTAAATATGCATAAAAGCTAACAAAATCAAAACAATTTCTGAAATCAAACTTAGAGCATTATCATAGAAATAAAGTTCATACATGAAATCGGAAATAAGACAAATCACAAAAGAAAATCACATAGAAAATAACAAGCATTGTTCCGAGAATTAAAAGATAGACTAAGATCATGGATCTAGTCTATGATTACAAAATCTAAGCTGGACTTCTAGGGATATGCTTCGTTTTCCTTTCCTCCTTTCTTCATTCTTCGGGCGCATCTCCCGGGTCTGCTGGATGATCCTGGGTTCCAGTCCCTCATGAATTGGCTGAAATATTTCCTCCTCTTCCGGGCTGCCTCTCTGGATCTTTCGGTACGTCGGTTAGCTCATCTCTAGTCATCTCTGGTACTATGTCATGAATGGTTCTCCAAGTAACGGCTCCATCCGTCTCCATGCTATTGTTCTCATTGGGTGGAGCATTATCTGTATTCATGGCCGAGTTTGGTTCTTGCCTTCCCTGAGTCTGTCGTCCCATTAAGTAGCGGATAATCCTTTCCTCAGTGTTACGGTTCTTCTCTCCAACAGTGGTCTGGTTTCCTTCTTCTGTCCTGCTTCTTCTTTCTTCCTGGGTCTTCTCCGAATCTTCACTCTCTTCATCTTCTTCCATAGGCTCTTCCCTTATTATTGATCCGTCATCCCGCAGGCGTAGGGGCTCGTTCCTCCTTAGTTGGATTCCCATAAAGGTAGGCGGCTCCGTGGGTACTTGGGTTGGTGGTCGTAGTACTTCCTGGTACACTCCATGCCAATGGAAGATATCGTTGATGTCCGCCTTCATCCATTCAAGGTGATCCATCAAGTTGTCGTGGGCGTAAACGAACATAGGTCCAATTTTCCTCCATGTCTGGAAATCTGGTGAAGTTCGTCCCCCGTCTTTCCTAAGAACGAATGTGGCTTCCTTCAACATAGGTCTATCTTCAGCAATGGCCGCTATACGTTCCACGGCGTATATCATTTCCAACTCGGTCAGTTTCTTTCCTATAGGACAGTTGTGAATGGTCTGTACCACTTCCCTCCATTCTGTTTGTATCATTCCTCTCTTCCATATTTGGAACATTTCTCGGACGGTCTTAGGTTGTCTAGGGCAAACTCTTCACATAGGACTCTAAGTCTCAATCGGTAATCTTCTGGTGTTTCGAAGGGTCCTTTTCGAAATTCTTGGCTTGGAGACGGGCCTCATCTATGGTGATCTACGTAAAAGAAAGATATTAGAGACTTATTCTACCCATTCTATTTCATCTAGTTTTTCTTGCTTCTATCTAAGTCAATTCTTCTTAAGTCCATTTCTATAATTATGATTCCTAGGTTCTTAAACCATGCTCTGATACCAACTTAAACTGTCACGCCCCAATGGGTACCCTAAACGTGACAGTCCGCCACACTCAATATTAAAGCTTAAGTATGACAACCTTAGTCATTTCCAAAAGCTTTTATATTAAGTGTAAGGCTTACTTTCACAATTTTAGAGGACCATATGGAATAATGAAGCTTAAGGAGATATAAAAACATATTAAGAAAAGAGGATTCACAATAATTATTTGTTCATGGCAAAGACTTTACAAACTTAGGGACAATCCCTAAATTACTAATCTATTATATAAATATTTGCATGCTAATACTATGCTAACTTTATCCAGATTTCTAATGTTCAAAGGGATTACCTGCCCGCATGGTCCACGTGGCCTTAACCATAAGTACGGGAACTGCAAAAGATATCTATCGGGGTATAAGCTAATAGGCTTAGTGAGAACTATTTCCATAAATAACTTCTTGTAACAAGATTCAAACAAGTTGATTAATCACACATGTAATGCACAAACACGTGGGCAAACAAGCATATAGCTTTCCGGGAACTATATGTTGAATGGATTTACGCCCTCCATTCGGGGTTTGGTGATACTCAAAACAAGTAGTTTTAATAAAGAAAATTTAAGCTTGCGAGCACTCATCGCCAAGCATTCATTAAAAACTTTTAAACTTGCGAGCACTCATCGCCAAGTATTCCGAATCTACTTGATTTGACCTTGCTTTCGGATCAACCGCCAAGCATATTCCATTAAGCCGCCAAGCAATCGCTTTCGGATCTTCCGCCAAGTGTTGCTTTCGACATGAGCTTACTATCCTTCTCACCCAAGGATAATAACCCAACCATGCAATGTGACTCACTTCGTGGTATGCATGAGTTCATTAATTTATAAAGTCATAACATAATTATTTTCAACTTTATGGCGATCAAGGAATTTCACACAAATCAATATTAAACTAAAACAATCACTTAGAACAATTCGGCTTCGATATTCTTAGAATTCTTTCAAGGAATTATTTTACATGCATATCGGTTTATCTTTTCCTAACTCTAGTGCAACTAATTTACAAGCACAACAAGTGTAGCATTTAATGGAAATAAACTCACGATGCCATTGTCGTCTATTCCTCTAAGCGGATGAGTCGTTCACACACTCCACTTAATCGTAATAGTTCTCGGGTAAGAATCCTTCCTCGGGGTCACCTAACCAAAGAAAATACCCATAATGAGTTTTTGATGATTTTCTTGAATTTTGACAAAACAATGTCAAAGAACGTTAAAGTTCGTATAGAAGAATGTTCCAACTTAAAATGGCCATAACTTGGTCATTTTAACTCGGAATCGCGCATATAATATACCGATTTCTATCTACTCGAAAAGATCTACCCATTTCTAAAATTATTTCCAAAAACAAAGCCATATAGGCTCCGAAAAAGTGGCGACAAAATTCACCACGGATTTCCAAGTAAAAACAACTTTGGTTCAAGAAATCAAAATTTGTTTGATAAATACTTAGTTATCTATATAGTTGAAAAATTCTCTTTTTATAACTATATAACTCATATTTAAGCATGCTCAAGTGTCTTGTTGTCCAATTATTTTTCTTAGGTAAAACAATGTCGGGTTGAAGCTTTTCGGAAATTGTTTTTGTAAATTTCTTTGAAATGAATACCTTGTTTTCTTTATTTTCTAAAAACGTTTTATGTTGGTTTTATTTATCTTTTCTAAGTGACCTTTGAAAATAAAATTTTCTACTTTCTAAGTTACATTAATACTATATTTGAAGTTTTCTAGGAAATATGCTATTCTTCATTTTTCTTGTGTAAATTCCTTTGTTTACTTGTTTTGCAAAAATTCCTTACTTGATATTTTCTCATTTCAAAAATAATCATCCATGCATGAAAATTTGTTTTCTTCATAAAAACAATGTGGAACAATTAAGGACTTTTTGTAGAAAAACTAATTTCTATAATCTTATTAACTTCTTCTTGTAACTTGAAAAGAAATAACTTTATTATTTTCAAACCATAAATTTTCTTTGCCTATTTGTTTGCAAGGTCTTTACTTAAAATTTCCTTAGTCATCCATCTTATTTTCTTTCTTATGAAAAGAACCATTTTTGTCAACAAAATATTTTCTTTTGAAAAAAAGGTGGGATAATAAAGATCTAAGTGGCTTTTAAAGTAAAAGTAGTTTATAAAATTATAGTGAGTTCTTTTTGTAACATGAAAAGGAATGAGTTTATTTGTGTTGCTTTATAGATTTTATACTTTACATAAACTTATTTCTAAGTGACAAAATTCTTCTTTTTGTTTAAATAAAATTATGGACAACAATCTAAATGAACATGATTATGAGAATAATAATAACAAAATAACATAAAGCATAATAATAAAGTCAAGTATTGGAGTCTTAGCTTTTTCAAGGCTCCCGGGACTAAGAAATAACTAGTCCCATAATAAATAAAATGAAAGAAAGAAAACTTGTTTTGACTTGATGAGGACAAGTCTAAGACTAGAGACTAGTCTTAATTTCAACAAGGAATAAATAAATAAATTGCAATGGAAAAGTAAATAAATTGCTTTGCATGAAATAAATAAATTGCAAGTGAGCTTATATGCTCTAAAGAATATGTATATATATGTATAGATATATAAACAACAACATAAACATAATGGATTGGCATGAACAAGAACAATACATGAACATAATGTAGTTTCCATAACTTGTAGTATTTGGAAACTCACACTATGGTCATGTAAAGTTACATGACATGAAGAAGAAGAAAGAATTATAAAGGGTTACCTAAAGAAGACTTTGATATGGTTATGTGGTTATGGGTTTTTGTTGTTGGTGGAAGTTGTTGTGGAATTATTTTGAGAGAGTTTTGAGATAGTAATTTGAGAGAGCTTTGAGAGGAAAATTGAGAGAGTTTTGGTAAGAATTTGTGGGTAGTGAATGTGTGAAAGAAGTGAAAGAGGAGGGGGTATTTATAGGAAAATGAGAGTGATTTTTGTGTGATATTAAATAATTAAAATTGAAATAAAATTGAGGAGAGGGATAAGGGGGGGCGCCGGCCATAGCATGGGGAGGGTATTTGTTTTAATTTTTTGACTTTTTGAAGAAATAAAAGATGTAATATGTAAGGTAGATGTGATATAAAGTTATGGGAAAGGTAAAAAGTTAAGGTTATAGGTTATGTAGAGTGTAAGAATAGGTGTAAGAAAAAGTAGAGATAAAAATAGTATAGAATAGTAATGAATAGTGTAATGTAAAGTAGATATGACAATTAAAGTATCGGTAGTAAGAAAATACGCGTATAATAGCTATATCTGTTATTTTTACTTACCGAAAAATTACGAAACTGATATTTTTGGAAAACTTATATTTTTACGAGTCTAACGGTGTATTTGGAATATTTTTACTAGTCCGGGCTTCCGGACACGTTTTTCGAGAACTGTGTCTAATCGGGTTCGAAGGACACCCGAATTTCGCGAAACTGAAACTTTTATAAAACCTATGGTTATTACGAACTATTCGAGCTAATTATCCCAACTTCGTTTTTCAGGGCCAAAGAAAACGACAATGCCGGATTTAGATGGGTACGGTAAACTACGGTTTCGTTTGACTTCTGGTTAGGGTTTTGTGCTAAACCGATTCCGAAAATTTAGGGGTTTACATAGTCAAACCGAAGTTCCAAAAGTCAACAAAGGTCAAGACAATCAAACAATTTCAACTCCGGCAATCCCGCGTTCTCAATCCCTAGAAAACGAAATTAAGTTAATTGCTTAAAATAGTTCGTAATAATATAGGATAACATAAAAATATCAGATTCGCGAATTTCGAGTATCCTTCGGACTCAAACGGGATCAGTTCTCGAAAAGCATGTCCCGAAGCTCGGAATATTAAAAATATTCCAATAACACCAAAATACTCGTAATTAAACAAGGATTTCAAAAATATCAGTTTTAGAATTTTTCGGTAACTAAAAATAACAGATATAGCTCTTTTACGCGTATTTTTATTACTACCGGTATTTTATATGTCTAGTCTACTATTCACAGTACTATTCCTACTATTCATTACTATTTCACTATCTCTACTATTTCACTATCTCTACTTTTTCTTACACCTATTTCTTATTACCTACATACCTATTTTCTTACTTTTTACATTACCAATACAACATTATTCACATCAAACTTTATACTTTATTTCTTTTCTTTACAAAAAATTACAAAACAAATAAAAATCATCTCTCTCACTCTCATATAGGCGCCGGCCACCCTCTCTCCTCCTCCATATTATTTTCTTTTCAATTTATTTTAATACATCAAAATTTCACTCCAAAAATTCTATAAATACCCCATTCCTCCTTGAAATAACCATAAATTCCTTAAATTACATATTAATGTGTTATTGAAATGAAATATATATATATATATATATGTGTGTGCTTGGTTAATATAATTAGAGAATGTGTTAGACATGTGTTATTTTATATGTGTATAGTATTATGAAATTAATATTGTTGTTTGATATGCATAAATGTGTGCATAGTTAATGAATATGTGTGTCTTTTTCAAATTAATATGCATGTGATATGTTTAGAATCTAGTAATTTACTTTTGAATTGTTTAGATTTATGACAGAAATTTGGTAAACTTTAAGACCACTTTTTAAGCCTAAATACAATTCAAATGCAATTCGAATTAAGTCAAATTAATCCTAGGACAAATATACCCCTAATGGCAAATTTGGATGAGTATTGACTTTGTTTAGACATGTTTTGGACTCTTTTTGGGCAGCCCTCCCTTTCATCCAAATTTTTCTTTTTCTTTCTTTCTTTCTTTTCTCTTCTTCCTTCATTCCAAATTCCAAGTCCAAATCAAGAATAATATCAAGCTTTGAAAATCAAAGTTCTCACTAAGACAAGGCATACATGTAAGTTAAATGCAAGCTTTTTCTTTTATTTCATGTTCTATATTGTGTTTATTTGTAAAGGTTAGATAGAAATGAATTTTATGTCCTAATTGATGTGGGATTGATTTGGTGCTTTGATGGTGGTTTAAACAAGATTATGTGGCTAAAGGAATGGTATTTATATCTTATATGAGTGTTGATATGTGAGAATGAATGTTTTGGAAGATTGAAGGATTGAGTAGTTGAGATGTGAATTTGAAGTGTGATTATGTTTTGATGATTAAAGTAGAATTCATGTTGTTAGGATAGTGTTTGGATCATATAACAAGCTTTGGAAAGTTTAGACTAAGTTTGGGGAATTTTGAAAGTGAACAAAGTTGTAATAAAACAGGGAAATAAAATACATTTTCATATAGGCTAAAATTTGGTCGTAAGCCGGCATCTGGGGCTTCTACGCCGCCGACTTTCACTGGAAAAGTCAGCCAGCGTTCATTTTTCAAATTGTACGCTGGCTACTGGGATTCCAAAGCTACCGGCGTAGAGTGAGAAGCTACCAGCGTACATGGATACGCTGCCAGTATGTACCTCTCGGTAGATTTTGGAAATTTGGATTTGCATTCTACACCGGCTTAAAGCCGCTGGCGTAGAATGAAGGCCTCTGGCGAACCCTTGAACGCTGCTAGCGTTGGCAGTATTGATTTTCAGAGTGTTGAATACCGGTTCAAAGCCGCCGGCTTTGAATGCCGACGTATCCCCTACGCTTTTAAATTTTAAAAACTTTCTTAAAAAATTTCTGAAGTTTGATATATAATCAATTAAGTATTTGTTAATGTTCTGTGATATAATAGGATGTTTAAATGCTTTATTATGACCTTGTATTAATTTATTTGAATTTATTTGATTAATTATATTTTCAACTAGTTAATTAGTACTTAGGCTAAATGTAAAATTTAATATTGTTTTAAACAATGATAGATTCTCGCCCAGCTAACCTCGTTAATTCTCGAGCTATATCAGGTACGCGGTAACTTGCTTGTCTCTTTGCTAGGATAGGCATCAAAATCAAACTACTTTAAATTAAGAAAATCCTATTGATATATGAGTGTTGATTGTCTTTGTTTGCCATTGAATCTATTCGGAGAGTGACACCCTACTCAGATTGGGGGCAGGGTACTTTCTCGTTAATGGATAGAATTATTTAGGAGATGTGAGTATCCGAGCTGCTCATATCAACCCTCTGAGCGTCGTGATACGTTACTTAGGATCCCCTAGTATTATGGGCTACGTCGGAATGTGGGGCTGCCTAGTCTGTATGAACAGTAGGGACCACTCAGAGGCAGACATAATACTAGATCCTTCTTGTCCGGAGTTTGAATACTCCCGTGTTTTTTACTAACTAAAAACTTAACAATAAACCATTGATTGTTGTATAATGCATTAGTCTAAGAATGTGTGATCCACTTTGCATTTTGTATTCGTTACTTGTGTACTGGTGTAAACCCCCAAATTTTCGGAATCAGTTCAACATAAAACCCTAAACCAGAAGTCAAACGGAACCTTAAAGGTCAACAAAACCCTAGTTTACCATATCAAACTAAATCTGGCATTGCCGTTTTCTTTGGCCTTGAAAAACAAAGTTGGGATAATTAGCTAGAATAATTCGTAATAACCATAGGTTTTATAAAAATATCATTTTGCGAATTTCGGGTGTCCTTTGAACCCGATCGGATACGTTCTCGAAAAGTGTGTCCGGGAGCTCGGAATAATAAAAATATTTCGAATACACCGTTAGACTCGTAAAAATATAAGTTTTCCAAAAATATCAGTTTCGTAATTTTTTTGGTAGCTAAAAATAACAAATATAGCTATTATACGCCTATTTTCTTACTACCGGTACTTTATTAGTCATATCTATCTTACATTATACTATTCATTACTATTCTACACTATTCTTTTATCTCTACTTCTTCTTACACCTATTCTTATACTACATAACCTATAAACTTAACTTTTTACCTTTCCCGTAACATTATTTCACATCTACCTTACACATTACATCTTTCATTTATCAAAAAGTCAATAAAATAAATCACATCCCCCCCCCCCCCCCCCTCCCATGCATGCCGGCGCCCCCTTGTCTCCTTTCCCTCTCAATTTGTTTTATTTTTTCTTTTATTTTAATCACACAAAAATCACTCCTCAATTTCTTATAAATACCCCCCTCCTCTTTCACTTCTTTCACACATTCACTACCCACAAATTCATACCAAAACTATTCCAAAATCTCCTCTCAAAACACTCTCAAAATACTATCCCAAAACTCTCTCAAAATAATTCCACAACAACTTCCACCAACAACAAAAACCCATAACAACATAATCATACCAAAGTCTCCTTTAGGTAACTACCTTATTTTAATTTCTTCTTCTTCATGTCATGTAACTTTACATGACCATAGTGTGAGTTTCCAAAGACTACAAGTTATGGAAACTACATTATGTTCATGTATTGTTCTTGTTTATGAAAAATCCATTTATGTTCTTGTTATTATTTTGTTCATATTATTGCTACTATTATTATCTATATATATATATATATATACATATTCTTTAGAACATATAAGCTCACTTGCAATTCATTTATTTCATGCAAAGCAATTTATTTATTTATTCCATTGTAATTTATTTATTTATTCTTTGTTATTTTGAGACTAGTCTCTAGTCTTAGACTTGTCCTCATCAAGTCAAAACAAGTTTTCTTTCTTTCATTTTATTTTATTTTGGGACTAGTTTATTTTAGTCCCGGGAGCCTTGAAGAAGCTAAGACTCCAATGCTTGACTTTATTATTTATGCTTTATGTTATTTTGTTTACTATTATTCTCATAATCACGTTCATTTAGATTGTTGTCCAAAATTTTTTTATTTCTAAAAAATCAAACAAAAGAAGACTTCTTGTCACTTAGAAATAAGTTTATCTATAAGATAACAAAAGATAAACTCATTTCCTTTTAAGTTATGAAAAGAACCCACTATAATTTTAGAAACTACTTTTACTTTAAAAAGCTACTTAAACCTTTATTATTCCACTTTGTTTTTAAAAGAAAATATTGTTGGTACAAAAATGGTTCTTTTATGAAAAAGATAGACAAGATGAATGGCTAAGGAATTTTCAAATAAAGACCTTTGCAAACAAATAGGCAAAGAAAATATATGGTTTGAAAACAAAAATAAAGATATTTCTTTTCAAGTTACAAAAGAAACCACTAAAATTTTAGAAACTACTTTGCTATAAAAAGTTCTTAAGTCATATATTGCTCCACTTTGCTTTATCAAGAAAATAGACTTTTATGAATGGATGATTTCTATGAAAAACATAAAGCATCAGAAAGGAATGAGAAATTTTCAAATAAAGATTTTTGTAAACAAATAGACAAAGAAATTTGTACAAGAAAAATAAATATGAAGGATAGCATATTTTCTAATAACTTCAAAATAGTATTAGTGTAGAAAACTTAGAAAATAGAAAAGTTTATACTTAGAAAAAAAAAAATATATATATATATATATATATAATAAAGCATTTTAGAAAACAAAAGAGGACAAGGAATTTCATTTCAAGGGAATTGCAAAAACAATTTTTTTGAAAACTATATTCTTCCAACATTGTTTTATTTAAGAAAAATAATTGGACAACAAAACACTTGAGCATAATTAAAAATGAGTTATATAGTTATAAAAAGAGAAATTTTTAACTATATAGATAACTAAGTATTTATCAAACAAGTTTTGATTTCTTGAACCAAAGTTGTTTTTACTTGGAAAATCCGTGGTGAATTTTGTCGCCACTATTTCGGGGCCTATATGGCCTTGTTTGATGGAAATAATTTTAGAAATGGGTAGATCTTTTCAAGTAGGTAGAAATCGGTATATTATATGCACGATTCCGAGTTAAAATGACCAAGTTATGGCCATTTTAAGTTGAAACATTCCTTTATACGAACTTTAACGTTCTTTTGTCATTGTTTTGTCAAAATTCAAGAAAATCATTAAGAAATACTAATTATGGTATTTTCTTTGTTTAGGTGACCCCGAGGAAGGATTCCTTTACCCCGAGGATTATTACGACTAAGTGGAGTGTGTGAACGACTCATCCACCTAGAGGAATAGTCGACATGGTATCGTGAGTTTATTTCCACTAAATGCTATACTTGTTGTGCTTGTAAATTAATTGCATTAGAATTAGGAAAAGATAAACCGATGTGTATGTTAAATGATTCCTTGAATGAATTATTAAAGAATATCGAAGCCGGAATTGTTCTAAATGATTGTTTTAGTATAGTATTGATTTGTATGAAATTCCTTGATCGCCCTAAATTTAAAAATAATTACGCTATGATTTTATAAATAAATGAATTCATGCATACCATGAAGTGAGTCACATTACATTTTGGGTTATTATCCTTGGGTGAGAAGGATAGTAAGCTCATGTCGAAAGCAACACTTGGCAAATGATTCGAAAGCGATTGCTTGGCGGCTTAATGGAAAATGCTTGGCGGAAATCCGAAAGCAAGGTCAATCAAGTAGATTCGGAATGCTTGGTGATGAGTGCTCACGAGCATGAAAACTTTTTAATTAAAACTACTTGAATTGAGGATATGTATCACCAAACCCCGAATGGAGGGCGTAAATCCATTCAACATATAGCTCCTGGAAAACTATATGCTTGTTTTCCCATGTGTTTGTTGCATTACATATGTTGATTAATCAACTTGTTTGAATCTTGTTACAAGAAGTTATTTATGGAAATAGTTCTCATTAAGCCTATTAGCTTATACCCCACTAGATATCTTTTGCAGTTTCCCTACTTATGGTTAAGGCCACGAGGACCCTGCGGGCAGGTAATCTCTTTTGGATACTAGAAATATAGAGAAAGTGTAGCATTAGTATTGATGTATAAATACTCATGTAATAGATTAGTGATCAAGGGGATATGTCCCTAAGTTTGTAAAGTCATTGATATGAATGAATAATTATTATGAGTCATGTTTGTAGTATAGTTTTGTTTAAGGTTTAAAAAAAAAACTATATTTCCTATTGTATATTATCTTTATGGAATTAGATAAATAATTCCTCAAACAATTCCTTCAGGCAACCCTACATATAATCTTATAGGTTATATGTGCATGGGGAACTGTTATCGCCTATTTCAAATTTAGGGGTGATAGCGGGTCCTTACACTCCTTCATTCTTTCACACACTCATTTTACATAACAAAACTCTACCAAAATACTCTCTCAAAACCTCTCTCCAACAAATCTCTCACAAAACACTCTCTACCAATTCCTACAACTTCAAGAAGAAAAATATCAAACACAAAACCCATTCATCTCTTTCAAACCTTCCATTAAACCTTAGGTGAAATCCTACTTAAATTTCTTCATCATGTTCATACAACTTAGCATGAGCTTAGTGTATGTTTCTTAGGCTCATATGAGTTAAAGAAGCAACAATATGTTCATGTTTTGTTTTTATTCATGTTCCTATTTTACATTATTATGTTGTTGTTATTATTGTTGTTATTTTTGCTCTAATATAATATATATACTATGTATATATTTATTTAGAGCATATAAGCTCATTTGTTATTTATTTATTTCTAAGTCTTGCAATTTATTTATTTACTTGTTTTGTGCAATTTATTAAGACTAGTCTTTCTAGTCTTAGACTTGTCCATATCAAGTCAAAACAATTTTCTTTTCTTTTGGGACTAGTCCATTGTTAGTCCTGGGCTGCCTTGATGAAGCTAAGGCTCCCAATACATGATCGGGATACCTTGATGAAGCTAAGGTTTCCAATGCTTGACAATTTTATTATGTTTATTTACTTACAAGTAATTCTTTTCATTTTATTATGAATTATCTTTACTTTTACATTGCTACATATTCATGCATGATTATAATGTTGTTGTCTTAAATAAATATAAAAATTGGTTTTTTCAAAAAGTAAAGTAGATTTCTTAACAAAAAGGAATTTTTTTTCAAAAGATCTAAGTTTTGTTTTTTTTCCAAAGGATAAGCTAATCATAATTTCTAGAAGAAGTAGTAAAGTAGATTTCTTCAAAAGAATAAAAGGAACTTATTTCTTTTCTAAATCAAAAAACTAAATACCCCATAAAGGAAGAATTTTTAACCATAAAGGATTTTTAACTCAGCCATATTTTTTATACGACTTAGTTATGTTCATTATAGACTTTGAGAATCACATGCTAAGAAAGTTCCTTCAAAACTTAAATTTTGTATTATTATTCTCTTCTCAAAAATTTAAAATGAAGTTTTACTAAGTTCTAAAGTTAACAATTTTTATTAAGAAAGCTTTTGTTATAACCTTGTCTAAAGGAATTATTCTAACACTTGACAAATATTAAGAATAAAACAATTTTTTCAAATCAAGATAAAATCAACTCACTATTTAAAAAAAAAACAATTTAGAAAAATAAAATTTGTCAAGTAAGTAAAGTCTAAAGGTAAACTTATTTCCTAAAGAAGAGAAATAATATAAAAATAAAAGGAAAACATACATTTAACACAACTTCAAATATTTGAAACTTAAAGAATATTTTGAAAAGCTTATTTTCAATTACTTGAAATAAAGTTGGTAGATAACTTTAAGAACCAAATTTTTGAAATAAAATTTACTTTTAAAAAAATAAGAAAATGGAATAGAAAAATATTTGCTCATGACGACTCAAATATATTTTTGTTTTCCTTCTAACAATTCAAAAAGGAGAAATTCTCAAAAAGTTTTATCATTTAAACCATCAAAGACAAATCGTTTATAAAATATCAATATTGACACAACACTATCAAAATCATGCATACATATGAGTATAAATATATGTTCAAAGGATTTTTCAACTATATATATATCCATATATTTTTCTTAAGAATTTTTTAGTGAAGTAAAGTTTGAGAAAATCATATTTTGTAAATTATAAATTCGTAACTATGCTGTACCGTGGTATTTTTCCAACCTAAATGGCTTTTTATGACAAAAATAACCTTAGAAATGGATAGATCTTTTCGAGTAGGTAGAAAGCGATATATTATAAGCGCAATTCCGAGTTAAAATGACCAAATTATGGCAATTTTAAGTTGGAATTACCTCCTACCGAATTTTAACGATCCTATGACATAGTTTCTGATAAGTGCCATAGAATCAACAAGAAATACTCATTATAGGTATTCTTCTTGATTAGGCGAACCCGAGGAGGAGTATTCATACTCGAAGGATTATTTTAATTAGTGGAATTACCGATCTACTCATCCGTAAGAAAGATAGATCCTCATGGCCAAGTGAGTTTATTTCCTACCTTTTTCGTACTTGGTTATGCTTGTAGCTAGAAGCACTAGAAGTAGGAAAAGATGAAATGAATTATGTATGATAATATTGGTTGAAAGAATGTTAACAACCGAGGCATGAATCGTTGTTAATTAACTTATGTTTTACTATTATTGTGTTGGAGTGTGTGCAAAACTCTGTGATCACCTTTAAATTACTTTAAACATATACTATGAATTATATTAATTGATTCATGCATATCACGTAGTTAATTTCATTGCATGAGCTGCTATTCTCGATGGGACAAGAGCTTAGTAGCCGGGTGTGCAGTAGCCTGAAATCTGCAAGATAGGCGATAGGTGCCTGAAAGAACTATTTGAAGATGGGCGATAGGAGCCTGAAAGAACTATGTTGTGATGGGCTAGTAGGAGCCTGAAATAAACTACATGAGTTGGATTTTTAAGTTGGGTTTTAAAGAGCCTGGAACACCTAGCCCTGAATGGAGGGGTGAATCCATTTCAATATATGATTTCCGATAGATCATATGTATTGCTTGATCACGTGTTTGATGCATTCATATGCTTGTTAATAACTTGTTTGAAATTATTTATACAAGTACGATGATTCACGAATATTCTCACTAAGCTAGTTATGGTTATACTCCGATAGATCTTTGTTGTAAGAGGACTATATCTTTATACCCGAAGATTTCATATTCTCGAGAGGGATGATGTATTAGAAAAGCTTCTGAAAATCTTTGAAGATCTTAGGTTAAATATCATTTAATGTCTTATGATGTTAGTATATTTTGTTGTAGAAAGATTAAGTTGTTATTATGATTGTTTGGAGAATTATAAGGGAAAACCCTAAGATGATGTACGGATTGTATTCTCTTAATGATAAATTTGATATTATTTAGATTCTTGTATGCGTATTTACTATCTCAAACTATACAACCCACCGGTGTCTCCTATTGTTGTGATAGACGCCTCACATATGGTGTTGAAAACTTTGCGTGACTTCGGAAGTCATTCCTAAGTTTTAATACGTATGTGGCGGACTGCCACGTTTAGGGTACCCTTCGGGGCGTGACAAAATCTATTCTTCTATTCTTCTATATCTATCTATAATTTAAGCCAGAACCCTTTCATTCGTCGTACATTTTATCATATAGTTTTATAATGTAATTTATCAATCTCCTAATATTATTATTTGATCATCTTTATTATTTAAGTGAGAACTTTCTCATTCGTGTCCACACTCATTTGAATGAATAATAAAGTATAATTTATCCAGCATTTTATCCTATGTTTACTTTAATTCGCGTTAAATTATGCAACTCCTCTTGATGCTTGGTTGACTAATTTAGAGATTTCCACAATATGCCCTCACCAGTCCCCTTGTACGACATCTATATCTATCACATATATTTTCTTTTTATTATATTTTTTTCTTTTTGGATTAAGACTTTACAATTACAAGAAGGTATGAAATTTTATTGATTACATGAGTTTTTTCCTCCTATAGAGAAATTATTTAAGGATTTATAGTTATTATTGGATATTCTCTATTAAAACTGACAAAAGAGCATTCATTAAATTATAATTCCTTTGAAATCTTTTGATGTAGCATTGTAAAGACTATTAGCTATTTCGATCTTTGGTTTTAGCTGGGGTATGCCCTAAGAATCATGTAACAGATCTTTGATTATCAATATTATGAACATTTTATTTCTGGATTCTTGTATGTTCATTATTACTTGCTTAGACTACACTTCCCAAAAGCGTCTCCTATTACCGTGCTAGACGCCTTACATATAATATTAAGACTTTTGTGTGACTAAGGTGGTCATTCTTGAGTCTTAGTATTATATGTGGATGCCACGTTTAGGGTACCTTCGGGGCATGACACTGTAAGAACCGTGCCTTACGAACCTAAATAACAAAATATTAGAAAGTTACAAAATGAAGCAAAACTAAGAGAGCTCATTTAAGCATGCACAGTTGAAGCAAAGATATTGGAGACAAACCAGTCAGCAGTCCGCGTCGTTAGCAGGAGAAGCTTCTCCAATCCAAGGGATGATGCTTTCTTCTCGGGATAATCTGCAAGTTTAGTTCATCATCAGTGGTATGAATATTCATACATCATAAGATAAACACCACGGCATCCATACTAATGAACAAGGTATGCAACAAAACAACTGCCGTTGCACTAATAGAAGTTTTGCTAAACTTCTAATAACCAATTTATATGTAGACAGACAACCGAGAAAGGTTCGAAGTTCTTGTTTTTCCCTTTTACTTGACTCTGATCAAGTGAACTAGTGCTGGATATTAACTACACATAAATCATCTGGATATTGAATGAGTCGGCTTCTATTTTCTGTAAGTTGGAGGATGACGGGTAACTGGCAATAAAAAGCTTTCAGTTAGCTTAGATTATTGCATCTACCAATCCATGGTGCAAACCCCCAAATTTTTGGAATCGGTTTATCTTAAAACCCTAATCTGGAAGTCAACCGAAACCCTAAAGTCAACAAAACCCTAGTTAGACGTAATAGCTTAAGTCCGGCAACCCCGAATAAGCAACCCCGAGAAAGTAAGTAGGAGTTTAGTATGTAGAATAGTGCGTAATTACCTAAGGAAGCTTAAAAAGATCAGTTTAGTAAAACCACGAATCATTTTGAACCCGATCGGACACAGTTCTTGAAAAAACATGTAGGGCTCAATAGAAAAAATATTCCGAATATACCGTTAGACTCGTAAAAATATAAGGATTTCAAAAATATCAGTTTCATAATATTTCGGTAACTAAAAATAACAGTATCGCAATTATACACGTATTTCTTACTACGTACTTAGATTGTCATATCTACTTTACATTACACTATTCATTACTTTATTACTATTCTTTTATCTCTACTTTTTCTTACACTACTCTTACAAATACCATAACCTATAACCTTTACTTTTTACCTTTCCCATAACTTTTTTCACATCTACCTTACTTAATATTACATTTATTTAATAAAAATACAAAATAAAACACTCTCTCTCCCAATGCATGACCCGCCCCTCCCACCCCGCCCCCCCCCCCCCCCCCCCCCCTCCTCTCCAATTTTTTTTATTTAAATCACACAAAAATTCACTCCTCATTTCCTATAAATACCCCCCTCCTCTTTCACTTCATTCACACAATTACTACTCACAAATTCTCTAAAAACTCTCTCAAATTCTTCTCTCAAAACTCTCTCCAAATATCCTCCCAAACCTCTCTCAAAATAATCCCAAAACCACTTTTTACCTACACAAAACTCATAACCACATAACAATCCAAAAACCTTCTTTAGGTAAACTTTTCTTTATAATTTCTTCTTCTCATGTCATATAACTTTACATGACCATGGTGTGAGTTTAAAAAAAAAAAAACTAAATGTTATAGAAGCTACACTATGTTCATGTATTTCTTGTTCATGAAAATCTATTTATATTTATGTTGTTTTTTTTCATATTATTGTTATTATATCTAAGTATTATTATGTATATATATATATATATATATTCTTTAGAGCATATAAGCTCACTTGCAATTTATTTATTTCCATGCAAAGTAATTTATTTATTTCTTTCATTACAATTTATTTAATTCTTGCTATTTTAAGACTAGTCTGTAGTCTTAGACTTGTCCTCATCAAGTCAAAAAAATTTTTCTTTCTTTCATTTTACTTTTCTTTTGGGACTAGTCTACTTCTTAGTCTCGAGAGCCTTGAAGAAGCTAAGACTCCCAATACTTGACCTTATTTATTATTTATGCTATTTTTGCTTGTTATTATATTCTCATAGATCATGCCATTAAGATTGTTGTCCAAATTTTTCCAAGCTCTAAAAATATTTGATAAAAAGGAAATTTTATCACTTAGGAATAAGTTTATATAAAATGTAAAATCTATAGTTTAACAAAAATAAAGTCGTTTCTTTCCAAGTTATAAGAAGAACTCACTACAATTTTAGAAACTACTTTTGTTTTGAAAAACTTTTTAAATCATTTCTATATCACTTTGTTTTTCAAAAAAGAAAATGATTTTTGATACAAAAATGATTTCTATGAAAACATAAATAAAGGAAACCTTATGAGAAAGGAATGAGAATTTTCAAATTAAGATCTTTTCAAACAAATGGGCAAAGAAAAATTGTATAGAAAATAAATAGGCAAAATAGCACTAATGTAGAGAATTTAGAAAAGAAGAAAATTACTTTTCGAAAAAGGTTATCTAGGAAAAATAATAAGTCAAACATAAAGTAATTCTTTGAAAACAAGAAGAATCAAAATATTCATTAAAAAATATTTACAAAATGGATTCTTGTAATCTATATTTTTCTAAACTCCTAATTGACATTGTTTTACTCAAGAAACATGATTGGACAACAAACACTTAAGCATGAATAAATATGAGCTAAGTAGATATAAAAAGAGAATTTTTCAACTATATAGATAACTAAGTATTTATCAAACAAATTTTGAATGATTTAAAGTTTGAAACAAAATTGTTTTTGGGATAGAAAAATTCGTATGAATCCGATCTCCACTGTTTTGGGGCCTAAATGGTTTAGTTTGATAAAAATAGTTTTAGAAATGGGTAGATTTGTTCGAGTAGGTAGAAATCGGTATATTATATGCGTAATTCCGAGTTAAAATGACCAAATTATGGCCATTTTAAATTGGAATTCTTCTTTATACGAACTTTGACGTTCTCATAACATTGTTTTGTCAAAATTCAAGAAAATCATCAAGGAATACTCATTTTGGATATTTTCTTTGACTAAGTGATCTGAATGGAATGTGTATATAAATTCAGATACTACCAGCAAGTGTACTGGGTCTTGATCAAGTAATATAGAAGTGAGTTGAGTATCGTTCCCACAAGGACTAAATTAACTACTAGATTGGTATTAGCTTATACTAATATTTAGGCAATTAAAACTTATCAATTAACTAACTAATTCTATCTATATGAATGCAATGAGATTGTGAGAAGTTATATAAGATGAATGTGGGAAGGCACAGAATCATCCTAATCTTTACTAATCATGCTGAATTTACATTATATGAACAATTAGGATTATGGATATTTGTAAGAAATTGTAAAGTCCTAAAACTATCAAGTTTTAGTGAACCATAAAATAATCTATTAGCTTCCGCTATACAAATTATCAATGGAATCTAATTCACTTATAAATTTTCCAATTCTATAATTGTCTAATATCCTAAATTAACTTCTCCTAATTCCTTAGTGAGAAATTAAAATAAAATATTGCATGAAGTACATGGAACAATTTCTAAATTAATATTAAACTTAATTGTTTCCACAATTGTTGTTTAATCTCAATTCATGAATTCCTATGAATCCTAATTCTTTTTCCAAATCATCAGAATTCTTATCAATTAAATTTCAATCAGAAATAAAATAGATAATTAGGATTCAATACAAATATTCCATAATTTTAACAATCCTATAATATAAATTCAATAATCATTTTAGCAAAATTAGGATTTCATCACTTCCCACAAAGAAACGTTTAGCTACTCATGGATGTTGATTCAACAATCAAATAAGAATATGTAATTGATAACATTATGAACAAAAATTTCAGATAAATGAATTGCATAAGAAAGAGATTAGATATCACCAATTCAAATATCGCAATCTTCAATTACAATTCTTGAAAGCTCAAATCCTCTCACAAATCTATGAAAATGCTAAGACTATTTGTATACTGAAGTACTCTACTTTGCTTTCTGCTTGTTTGTTGTGCTTTGAGGGGGGGAAGTCCCCTATTTATAGGAAAAATTTCGTGCAAGCATTAAATGAAAATTGCAGTTTCACAATGTACGCCGACAGTTACAGATCGTACGCCGGCGGCTTACAGACGGCGTATACTCATTTTCTTCTTTGCGCAGGCAGTGTACTGGCAGCTTTCAACTTCGGTTACAAGGGTAGGCCGCTTCTACGCGACAGCTTAGATATAGATCTAGCCGGCGTATATGATGAGAAATGAAAGGTTGGGCCAATTTATAATGAAAGCTGTCTCAAAGCCGGCGGCTTTGACATCGGCTTAAATACTCCAGGATATTTGGTCTCTTCAAATGCCTTCAAGCATGTGTTGTCTACTTGTCGCTTCTGATCCTTAATCTACACTGCCTCAACACTAGCGGCTTAGTAGCTGGCGTAGGTTGTAACTCCTTCTGCGCTGGTGACTTTTGAACTCTGAGCTGCCGGCCTTCAATGTACGCTGATCCGTTCATCTTCTATGCCGGTAGCTTTGAGGCGGCGTAAATTTGGTTGTGTTAATCCTTGCAAAGCTAGCAGTGTAAGCAACGGCTTTGGGTGAGTGCATCTTGTAAGCCGTCTGAACGCCGGCGGCTTTGAAGTTTGAAATGCCGGCGTATCTTTGAATTTTTCCATTTTTCACTCCAAAGTTTCTTGTTTTGATTTCTTTGTCCAAATTAACCTGAAACATGAATTTTAATCAAAACAAGTATCCATTCTAGCTCTTTTGAACATCAACAAGTTGTATATAATATGATCTTATCACTAGGTGATTCCAAGGACGGATACCTATCCCGAGGACTATTTCGATTAAGAGGATTGTGTAAGCGACTCATCCATTTAGAAGGATTGACGATAAGGCATCGTGAGTTTATTTCCTTAAATTGCTTTACTTGATTGTGCTTGTAATCTAGTCGCACTAGAATTAAAAAAGACAAATGGATATGTATGTAAGATAATTTGTTGAAAGAATCCTAAGAATATCGAGACCAGAATTGATTTAATGTTTGTTTTATATAACACTTGATTTGTATGAGATTCTATGATCATCTAAATTTGATAATAATGATGCTATAACACCATAAATAGATGGATTCATGTATACAATGAAGTTTGTCACATTGCATTGGGTTATCATTGTCATGCCCCGAGGGTACCCTAGTAGTAGTAAACAAGTTACACTTGAATACTATCACTAGATTACCTTCAGAGAATGACAGGTTTTTAAAAACAACAGAATCTTTTCAGTTGCTTGATAAGAAATAACAAATATATGAAAGAAATAACTTAGCGAATAAACATTACAAAACTATTACAAATCATATAATTCTTTTGGAGTACACAACTAAATAATCTAATCTAATAGTACATAACCATCAAACTAAAATATATCTGTAGACTTCTAGCTTCAAAGCTCTTACCGGAGCCATATTCCTGGATGTAACTAACCAGGGTCGTAAAGTAAACCTGAAAAGACTGTAGGAGTATGAGCGAAACCACAGCTCAGTGAATAACCAGACATATCATACATCACACAAGTTATTAGCAATCATATGCAATGCAAGCACTCAACCATATGCATAGATACAAGTTTGGATAATCTAGAATCCAAACAGGAAAAAGATTTACGCCCTCTTTTTAAAGGGTTGAAGAACCAGTACTCAATGACCCACCTGCCTAGGGGAGACTAAGTACACAGGAGAATCAACGATTTCTAGTTTTAAGGTTATCACTTTGATTATAGTTGATTGAACAAACCATCTCCTGCAATCCCCTTAGAAACTCCCTAAGTATTAATCATTTCAAAGCGATTCTACGGGCGACGTTCTTCGGTGCCTTTTAGTTCCTCATAGGACCGCCAGACCAAAGAGAACCTTAGAAGAACTTACACATTGGATCAACCAAGTGAAAACAGAGATCTGAAATATTAATACGTAGCAAGCTGTCACAACCATATATGCAATAATGCAATTCGTGCAATGCATGTTCATCTTATTTTGTTAAGTCAATAATTCTTAATCAATTTCAACGTGACCACACATTACACACAATCATCATTATATTACTTCACAACATCAATCATTGCATTATCGCTTTATAAGGATATTTTAACAATCATACAATTAAATCATATCATACTTTCAATAAGCACTTATTTGGTTATCTTTACTTTACATATTCAGCTATTTACAAGCACAACCAGTATAATATGACTGAATTACTCACCTGCTCATACTGACTCAGTCGTAGTAATCAGCTGGTAGATCCTCTAGTGAGTCAAAGTCACCTATTTAAGACAAAGTATTCATCAATACAAATTAATTATATTCCTATATGTGATTCATGTCCTAGACTCGATATTTATCAAGTGTTGATACTGATTATTACTTAGTGTTGTCGTGTTTCTCCTATTTTATCTCGCCTAATTATTTTGTTATTTTTAGGAGTCACATTACTGAAGAAATTAGTTTATTTCAATTTCTATTCTTACCTATTTTATCTATTTAGAACAAATAATTAACTATTTAGAAATTTCATTAACACTAAATATTTTTCTTAGTTCTAGGGTTTTAAAAGTTATTAGATGTTAATCTAAATAGGCTTAAATACTTGTATTATATTCACTATCTAATACATATTTGTATAACATATATATATTATATATACTCAGTAGGCATATTATATATACATATATATATAGTTTCTGTTTAGGTCAGAAAAAGATCATGTTGAAGAAATTTGGCTGTACGCCGGCTCAAGGCTGCCGGCCTTTAAGTCTAGATGCCGGTGTAAAATTGTTTTCAAAGAATTTTTCATATCAAGTGCACCGGCGTTGAAAGCTGTCGGCTTTCAACGTACACCGGCCCTACACCGTCGGCGTATATTTCCAGTAGTCAGCTTTCCTTTGATTTGTTACGTGAAAATTATTTTACGTAGCCTCTGATCAATGTAAGCCGTTTATACGCCACTGGCCTATCCATGTAAGCCGCCGGCGTTGAGCGTTTGTACTGCCAGCCTTGACGCAGTGTTGTACTGTTCATCATCTTCCTCCTTGGTTCAATTCATGTTCTTTGAATTTTACACGTTAAAAACTTTACTAAACCGTTTGTAAGTGTTTATACACCTTATATAAGGACATAAAACAACTTTTAACACATCTATATACATATATATATAGATCTCGATTCATAGAAAATAAAGCTAGGGTTTTGGATTATTACCTCGTTGGAGCTTGTTTGATGTAATCCGAAGCTTGTGATTGTGTTTATTGCGTTCCTAAGATTATTAGAAGTCAGTTACAAAGCTTAGATTTGAAAGAAAACCACTCGAGTTACCTCAACTTACCTTTGAGCTCGTATTCAAGGGTTTTTAGCTTTGTTTTTCCTTTGATCCGAGTTCGGTTGTTTCGATCTGTTTATTCTTTGTTTTTGGTTTGCTTTGGTGGCTAATTAAGTGTAGTTTCATGCTAGAAAGTTTAAGGATTGATAAGTTTTGGTCTGTTCTCCATTATAAGCATTTATTACACACATATATATAGAAGAAAGGAAGAGGACGTCGGCTGATGTTTCTCCTCCGATTTCCTTCGATTGTGGCTGTGCTTAACATGTTATTTTCATTGCATTTAATGTGGATTTGAGTTGGCATTTTCCTATTGGTTATTGGGTTACTTTTGTTGAAATCTTTAGTGAATTATTGAACACAAATTCCGGCACCCCTTTCTTCCTCCATTTTCCACCGAAATACAATCGTATGCATATATATATTAGTTTATTATTTTAATTAAGTTTTGAGTTAATTAAATGAGTTACACGGGTATAAATTAGCTAATATTTGGGAGTTTTTGTACAAAAATATGTTTATTGAAGTATACAAAACACTTAGATTTTCAAATAATACAAATTTAGGTTATATATATACGTAATTATTTATTCGTATAATTTTATCTCCCGCGATTAGGATTGCTTAAGTTCGTTAGGCTAGTTTTTGTTTCAACCTCAGATAGCTTAAGAAAACTCAGTTTAGAACAATAGCGTGATCCGATTATTTGTTTGGGGTTCAGATTTTGAGATATTCGACAGTTTGTATTTTCGTTGTGTATTTAAAATCTTTTTTATTTATCTTTGAGTCATCGTTTTCTGTTTATAAGCGTAAATAATCGTTTACATAGTATTGGACTTAATATAGAAACTAAACTATATTTATATCTTTAGTTTTGATACCGAACATGAATTCTTATTAGTAGCTTTTAATTTTAACTAGGAATCTTGGACTTAGGGTTTAAGTCTAAATATAAGCTTATTACTACTTGATATTCCAATCTCGAATCATTTTCGAGATAAAAACAATTATTTAATCTCAATATTTATATTTTCCTATTTAAATCTATTTGTATATCTGGTTTCGGGTTTTAAAGAAATTCTTTATTAAAATTCTAAATCATTTATCTAATCAAATTGTAGATACTGATCTATTCTTAGACTTTAATTAGAATTTAAATCTATTATCTAGTTCATATAATCTATTGTAAGGTCGTGTACTACTGTGGAAAATTCCCGGGGTTTACAATTATCCTTGGGTGAGAAGGACTGTAGCGTAGGTCGAAAGCAACACTTGGCGGAGTGACCGAAAGCGATTGCTTGGCGACATAAAGGAAATGCTTGGCAGAAAGTCCAAAAGCAAGACTTAATTCAAGTAGACCTAATATGCTTGGCAATATTGATCGAAAGCATAAATCTTTTTAAAAAACTACTTGTTTTGAGGTTATAGGTCACCAAACCCCGAATGGAGGGCGTAAATCCATTCAACATATAGTTTCCAGAAAACTATATGCTTTATTTGCCCACGTGTATGTTGCATTTCATATGTTTGTTTAAATAACTTGTTTGAGTTTTCATTATAAGAAGTTATTAATGGAAATAGTTCTCACTAAGCCTATTAGCTTATACTCTTATAGATATCTTTTGCAGTTCCCCTATTTGTGGTTGAGGCCACGTGGACCCTGCAGCCAATTATCTCATTTTGGTTAAGGAATTTCTAGATGAAGTTTAATGTTGGACAAGATGTAGAATTATCCTTGTATTAGATTTGTGATTGGAGAATGCCCCTAAGTTTTATAAGATCATTTTTATGAATCAACAAATATTATGAATCCTCTTTTTTTAATCTGTTATTATATCTTCTTAAGCTTCATAATTCCATAGACGGTCCTCTAAATTTGTGAGAGCACGCCTTACACTTAATATCAAAGCTTCTGGGAATAGTTAAGGTTGTCATACTTAAGCTTTAATATTGAGTGTGGCAGACTGTTACGTTTAGGGTACCCCTTGGGGCGTGACACATGGACTCTGATCTTTGGACAAAGAATTATTTACAGGAGTAACTGGTCCAATTTAAATGTCAAAAAACCCATTACTAATATTGTAGTCGTACAAAAGAAGCACATCACTTATCTTCTGCGTATGATCTCAGTTTGTTTTCAATAACAGTGAAAAAATGGAAAATTCAACATGTACAAAGACAGACTTCTTATAATCTTCATATAATTTTGCAAATATGCATAGAAATGCTTCCATTCATTTAGGATGTTAGTTTACTCAGTATAATAGGCTACCCAGCAAAAACAGGAACATCAGAAGGCCATTGCTCGAATATACTTGATGCTTACCAAGTAACTTATCTCTTTGTCCTTGACCACAGCACTCTGGAGATACAGCAATTGCAGCCACCTCGCCGCACTTTTCCTCAAAGTAAGGAAACAGAGCAGCACATGCAATGATCTGACCTTCTTCTCAACAACAATGAATGAGTTTGATGCCTCAACCAACTAGACAAAAGAATAAGTGGAAGCGCATCGGATCAATATTGGTAATAACTGCTCAATTACATATTAGGAGAAAATATATAATCTGCTAAAGAAAATCTCTGAAAAAAGAGAGCAAACCTCCTCATCAGTCCTTCGAACCAAAGTGCCATTATCTTCCAGAGGTTTTATTATCTGTCTAACTCCACTAATGTCTGTCTCAGAAGCCATCCGGGTTCCTTCATAAAGATCACTTCAAATAGGAAAAAAAGGTTTAAAAATTGCGAACTCAAATTGAAACTAAAACTGAAAGGAATTGCTCACGCATCATTATAAATTCTTCAGAATTTCAAAGACTCAAAAAGAAGATAACTACTACTTTAATCTTTAGAATCGTCACGTTGAAAACCAAACGGATGATTATTTTTTTATTTTTAGGTGTCACATTGACCTAGCAAAGTTCTTTAACTTGTGAAAAAAACTTGTCATTAAGCCTGCTCAAAAGTTGCACTCATCTGTTCTTGTCGAACGAGAACTAGATATATCGCATTTGTTTTCCTTGAGTCACTTTGCTTGAGATTCTGGGCCAGGAATAGTATATCTGGCAACTACAAACATGGCTCAATATGAACAAAGCTTTCTAGTAAAATTAAAGATAACACTCTAGATGTAAACCTCGGTATTCTCAGTAGATAAGAAACCCCAGGAGTTGGAAGCGAAACCCTAATCCGGTCCAGTTTGAGTCTAGTGAGTGAAGCCTAGGAACCCTAAATCCGGCTTTCCTTCGGTTTCATAATAAAAGAAATTTTATAAAGTAAATGAAGTTGAATTATTGTTCTAAAGCACATTTTAAACCTTTGAATGTTTTAAACTCGGGAATTTTTCAATTCCGGGCCTTCCCGAGCTCGATTACGGAAAAGCGTGCCCCGGACCACGGATTCAGAAAAATGTTTCGGAATATTCATTAGAACCGTAATTTCATAAGGATTCCAAAAATATCAATTTTATAATTTTCCGAGCTATAAAAATTACAGTTATAGCTTTTTCCGTGTTTTCGTTACAACCGGTAAAGTAGATGTCTTGTCTACTAGTCACAAGTACAACCTACACTACACACTACCCATACCCTATTCTTACATCCTTACAACTACTTATTTCAATTTTCTTTTCCAAGAAATTTTGTCTCTTAAATAATTATCACATTTATTACATTTTAATTTACTAAATTACAAATATAAAAAATTTCAAAACACACACACACAATGTGGCCGAGGCATAACCCCCACCCCCCCCCCCCCATATTTCCCTCTCCATTGATTTATTGTAACTCAAATTTATTAACTAAAACCCTAATTCACTTCATATATAAGCATATTTCTCTCTCTCTCTCTTCATTTCTTCTTGTTTTCAATTTTTACAAAGAGTAAAAACTCTCTCCTTTTTCCCCCTTGTGCATGAGCCCCCTCTCCCCTTCCTCTCACATTTCCAACTTGTTTCCTCTTCTTTTCTCCTTCAAGACTCCATTAGTATGTGTATTTAAGTCTTGTTCATCCCAAATCTTGTAATGGCAAGATCATTCTTGTGTGTTTTCTCATTTAAATCCCAATGAGCATGAGCAAGGGACATGAAAACACTACTACAAGAATCTCAAGCCATCACAAGAAGTGGATCTAGTATTTGGAAGAGTTTTGGTTGAAATATCATCTTGTTCATGCTTGTAAAGTAGAGATCTTGTATATATATTGATGTTCATGCTATGAGATCTATGATTCACGGATTATATTTAGTAGATCTAAAGTTTAGACATCCACAACTTCATGTACATGTATGATCATAGAGTTATTTTTATTTCCATGCATTGATGATCATAAAAATGTAGTCTTGTTATGTAAAGATGTTAGAGAATATCTCATATATAGAAGAAGCAAGAACATGAAAAAGGAAAGATTTGTCAAATATGAAATGTTGGAAATTCGGATGAAATGGAAACCCTACTTTAAAAACCACCAAAATCACTTTTGAACTCATATTTCATATGAAAAATGAAGGGTATGTGTAGTGGATATCTTGAAAGAATGATTTTCATAAGTTTGGATGAGTTTAGGCATGATAGGAATGTAAAACAAGTGGTGGAGTTAGAATGAAAAATATTGATGTGTGGATCAATAGTCAAATTCGTAACTTAGGTTCATGCCTACAAGAACTCTTAGTATCTAAGTCTAAATTGGATGTTTTATAAGCTAAATGAAGTCCTTAGATAGTATATATATTGGAGCTTCAAATTTTAATGCATTAGACAAGTTTTTCATAAGAAAATGCAAGAAAATGAAATTTAAAAATTCGGATTTTACAAAAGCTTGTTTAAAAACATGTTTACCAAATGAAAAATGGGAATTTTTATGCATGAATGAAGGCCATGTTATATAGACTTTGAGAACTCATTTTTATTTAGATAACAAGTGAATTACAAGATTAAAAATCAAAGAAACCCTAAGGAGTGTAAAGTGGAAGAATGGCTTCTTAGAAATAACCTTTATGGAATTTTCTAACACTAGGGTTCATAAGAGTTTTTATCACAAAATCATCATGACCATGCATATATTGAGTTCATTACATGGCATTCATGCTAGGAATTCATTTCCATACCAATCATCTATGAATCATTAACTAGGAACATTTTTATCAAAAGAAACAATTTTTCGAATGGAGAAAGTGACCGAACAGAACTGATCCCACTGTTCCGTGACCTTACTATTTTCAAAACTTGAATTTAATATTAGAAATAGATAGATCTTTCGAAGTAGATAGAGATCGATATAAAATTTGCGAAATTCCGAGTTAAAATGACCAAGTTATGGCCGTTTTAAGTCGGAACTTCCGCAAATAGCGAGAATTCCGAATTCATCTAGTTTAATACATGATGAGAATCTCATTAGGATTATTCTTGCTTGGTAGGTGATCCCGAGCAGGACGACACCTACCTCCCGACTACTACTACTAGAAAGACCGGCGTCCAATGGCCGAGTGAGTTTTACTTCCACTCTCAATTAATTGTGATTGTAATGTAGTGGCACTAGTGGTGTAGGCAAAGATAAAAAAAATGATATGCATGATGGGGTATATGGGAATTATATATGTTGTCTACTGCTGATGTGTGAATGGAACTTAAGGAATATCGAAACCGGGTGTTAAGCTATTGACTGATTAGCTAGTATCTTATATTGAATGTCTGTGAATACTTGTTGGTCACCTAAAAGAATTGAACTAATGTATATTCGACTTCAATTGTAAATTGGATTCATTCATATCACGATGGGGTTGGAGCATTCGCATTGGTTGGTTTTTCGTGATCCATAAAACGAATATGTTGGTTAATCGTGATCCATAAAACGAATTTGTTGGTTAATCGTGATCCATAAAACGAAATATTGTTAGTTGACCGTGAGCTTAAACGGCGTCGTACCGCAGGATTCGTTAATCTGCTAACCCGGGATGGAGGGCGCAAGTCCATCCACATATGATTTCCGGTTGGTCATATGTTTGTTGAACTCATTTGTTTGATGCATACACTTGCTTGAATAATCACTTGTTTGAATGAATTGTATAATTGTGTTATGGAAGTTATTACTCACTAAGCTAGTTAGCTTACGCCCCCATAGTTTTTACTTATTGCAGCACGAGTTTATATGGCTTAGCCGAGGCAAGCCACAGCACAGGTACCGGAGATAGGAGTTTCCCATAGAAGTTTATCATTCTTTTGTATAGACTTCCGTTGGAAACTAAGGACTCTGGATGACTGTAATGGACTTGTTATTATTTTGCGGGGGAATGCCCCTTAGATTTTGTAAACTATAATTATGCGTTTTGATTTATTATCTATGGCTAATGAATGCCACATTAAACTGTTTAACTCCATTTGTTGAAGTATTCTATTGTCGTAAAGGAACGCTTTACATCTACTTAAGACTCCCGAAGGGCTCGGGTAGGGAACTCGAGAGTCTTATTTAGTATGTGGCGGGCTGTTACGTTTAGGATACCCTACGGGGCGTGACAGTTTAAGTTGGTATCAGAGCACTAGGTTATAAAACAAGACAATAGAATTAAAAGAAACCGGACTTAGAAATCTAACTAATAGGTTAAATGGAGTTAAAAGCGTTTTGTGCTAAGTCTGATTAGGAATATTGTGTGTAGTCTCCTTGGGTGAGACCAGGGACGGGCCAGGAACTTCAAAAGAGAAACGATGAGACGATGGTGGAATATAGGTTGAGGTTAAAGAGTTGTGTGAAGATTTTGCCCTAGCCAGACATCCCCGGACTATAGGGGAAATGTACAAATTGTGGAAGGATGGATTGAGATACACAGATGGGCTGCGGTAGTGGATCGATTGAGGTATGATCCCATGGGAGGAGGAGTTGGACAAAATTGGAGACAATTTACACTTTGGAGAGGATTATGGTTGATTATGGGCGTGAGCCCATGACTAGAGAAGCTACATTTATTTTGAAGGGTGGAGAAACCGAACCCCTCCAGATTTTAGAGTATGGATCCCCATAGGACCTTTATATGTGTATGCCCATGATAACTGTACGACCACCTGATTGGACATGGCAGACGCATGGAACCATATCACTTGGCATGCGTTACTTAGATATTCTCCCACCCCGAGTGATAGCTCCACCTCCAGCATTGATATAGGCATGCAATTGAATGGGGCGCCTATTGGAGAGGATGAGGAAGAAGAAGAGAAGAAGAGGACCCTGAGGAGGATCCTAACTGGGAAGAAAATGTAGTTCCTAGAACCCCTACCCCACCTGTCGAGCCGGAAGCTGAAGTGAATCCGGAACCCAACCCAATTGTATGGGATTTTAATCGGGAGCTGGAGATACCTGATAGTGGTAGGGTGGAACCCGAGTTTGACCCCTTGATGTGGAGAGATGTGTATGTGGAAGGAGAAAATCCCCCTGTACTTGATATAGTAGTAGCTGAACCTGTAGCCCCCGAGCCTATGGAGGTAGAAGGCATGGGTGGAGAGCCGGTAAGAGAGAATGAGGTAGTAGAGACTCAGGTGAGTGAGCCTGAAGTTAGAGGTGAGGAGAATGATGTGAGCCCGAGGGAAGGGCAAGGTACTGAGGAAGAGGAGGAAAGTGAAGACCAGGAACCCTTAGTCCGACCTACTAGGAAGCGGAGGATGACTACGAGGGAGTACCTTAGTTTGTTTATCCGACGGGACGACGGTGGTTCTTCCAGCAGGAGACGACCTCCTAGCTCGACCCCCGATGACTCTAGTGATGAGTAGAGACTAGGATGATAGCTAACCCATGAAGTCCAAGAGGAGTCTTGATTTTCTAATTTTGTAGTAGGCAATGAGGGATGCCAATTTGCCTTAGGATTTCAGGATAGTTAATATTTTATTTGTTTCTTTTTCCCTGTATTTTGTCATGTTTTCGGGAATAGGGAAATTGTTTAGAATCGGAATTGGAATTTAGCTAGCCAAATTTTGGGAACAAAAATCTTGATGTAATTTGTATGGCTCGCTAAAGTAATGAAAAGATCGTGTTTATTTCAAAGGAAAGGAGTTGAGAAAAGCATGCATGCTAGTCATGAGGCATAAAGAACATTAACCGCATATAGATTGCATGAGCATTCATTCATTCACATTATTGTTATGAAATTTCAACTTGTTACTCTATGTGTGAATTCTTTTATTCTCCTGATTATATGAATTGAAATTCATTTCTTTCTAAGTTTGATTTCAGATTTTCGCAACTTTTAAACTTTGTTAACAAATCTAGTCCTTTCGAAATAAAAATCTACTAAAGATACTAAAAATTCATTAAATAATGTATAAACAGACGAAACCGACGGATTCGGAACCGGAGCAAGAGTCTCTTCCGAATGAAGCCGATCAACCGGCTGCACCTCCACTTAACCCTCAGGGGTTGCACCTCAGAATCAACAGGGCGATGTGTTAAATGCAATTGGGCAATTGGCCAACCTTCTGAACACCTTCATTCAAAATCAGAATCCGGTTCAGAACCCGCACCCAGGGCAAAGTGCCCGGGATTCGGCCCCACACCCCACCCGCAGATCATCGGGAAATGACTGCAGAGGCACCAGCTCCACAAGAGGAGCATTCCTATAATGTGCCACCGCCACCCCCGCCATACAGGAGACCCCACCGAAGCTCCTTACCGGACTTTATTAAGAGCAACCGGTATTTTGATGGAGCATTCGGTAAACCAGATGAAGCCGAGGACTGGTTGGCTCAAGTTGAGCGTTCTTTTGCTGCATACGAGATTCCACCTTATCTGCAGTTGGAATATGGAACATATATGCTGAGGTACAATGCGCGGGTCTGGTGGGACTCCAAGAGAAGGAACTTGACTTCCCGGCCACTTGGGAAACCTTTCGCCGGGAATTTCTGAACAATTATTTTCCCTCCAGCTTGAGAGTGAAATATAGTGCTGATTTCCTCCATGTTAAGCAAAAGGGGAGGACAGTAGAACAATATGAAACCGATTCGTTCACTTGCTGCAGTATGCACCTGAGTCTTTCAGGGATAGTGAAGAATTAAAGAAGCAGGTATTTCTGGGAGGCTTAGATGAGGAACTGCGGATCAAGTTGGAAGAGTTTGGAGTCAGGACATATCCTGAAATGGTAGAGAAGGCCCGGGTAATTGAAGGGGCCAGAAAAAGGAAGTACCAGGAGCCTGAAAAGAGGGTATTTGGAAAGAGGCCATTCGACGCCTCGAGTTCAGGATTCAAAGGAAAGAGGTACAGACCGTACCAAGGATTCAAGGATGAGTCTAGCAGCAAGCCGACCCAGTTCAAGGCCAATGTCACATGTTGGAAATGTAAGGGAGCACACGCTCCTAGGCAGTGCCAGTTGTTGAAAAACAAATGCTATTTCTGTGGCGACGCTGGCCATATGGTCTACACGTGCCCAAAGAAGCTGGCTGTGACTTGCTTTATTTGCAAGGAGAAGGGACATCTAGCCTCTGAATGTTCCCAGCGGAAAAGCGTGGCCGCTCGACCCTATGGAACTCCAAGTAATACCAACCCTATGAGGTCGGGTAACAAAAGTGGGAGCCGAGCAGCTTCAGCAATGCATGGGATGAGGTTATATAACTTCGAAGGCCAGTGGATGGTCGAGGAAGATGAGGAGGAAGATGTAGAATTGGCAGCTTTGGATCAAAGCGAAGGCGCTGATAGCGGCCTGGTGACAGGTTAGTAACAGAAACCCTCTTTAGCTAAAATTTAAGTTATAATTTAAATTGTTGCCTGAATGAAATTGAATATGATATGGGAAAGCTAGAAGTAGGAACCCTATGTAGATAGCCTTAAGATGTTGTAGGGTTCAATTGTGATGGATATTTGTTGACCTCAGGACACATACGGGTGAATGGCGTGGAAGCTTATGTTTTATTTGACACGGGAGCGACTCATTCATTCGTCACCAATAGTTTGGCTAACCAATTGGGATTGCCTATAGCCACAACTACGGTTAGTTAGGATTAAGACCCCCACAGGAAGTGTTGTGTCAACCCGAGAATTGGTGAAGGATTGTCCGTTGGAAGTTCATGGACACAGCTCCAAAAGTGATTTGATAATGTTGGAATGAAATACGAAGTTATCCTCGGAATGAGTTGGCTAAGCAAGGTAAAAGCGATAGTGGATTGTCAAAAGAAAACAGTGAGTTTCTATGATCAATTGGGAGAAAAAGTAGAATTTGTGGGAGAAACCCTAGTTCCGAGAAGGTTTGGTGTAAACTCGTTTGAGCTAATGATGGAGGATGAAGAGATAATACCGATTGAAGGTGTCTTAGATGAAGAGGGAACCCGTGAGGAAAAGGATATACCGGTGGTGAATGAGTATTTGGATGTGTTTCCTGAGATCCTACCGGGATTACCACCAAAAAGAGAAATTGATTTTGAGATGTTTTGGCTCCAAACACGAACCGATATCCAAAGCACCATACCGGATGGCACCGGCTGAGTTGAAGGAGCTAAAGACACAGTTGCAAGAACTTCTGGATCAAAAATTTATAAGACCGAGTGTATCGCCATGGGGCGCACCCGTTTTGTTTGTAAAGAAGAAAGATGGATCGATGAGATTGTGTATCGACTATCGGGAGTTGAATAAAGTGACTGTCAAGAATCGGTATCCCTTGCCAAGAATTGATGATTTGTTTGATCAACTGCAAGGGGCTTGTGTGTTCTCACGCATTGATTTGCGTTCGGGATATCATCAGTTGAGGATTAAGCCTGAGGATGTACCCAAGACGGCTTTTCGTACTCGTTATGGACACTACGAGTTCCTGGTAATGTCATTTGGACTGACTAATGCACCAGCTGCATTTATGGACCTTATGAATAGAGTCTATAAGCCACTTTTGGATAAGTGTGTGATAGTCTTCATAGACGACATCCTCATATATTCGAAGACCAAAGAGCAACACGAGGAACATCTTCGTTTGGCATTGCAAACCTTACGGGATAATAAGCTGTACGCCAAGCTGTCCAAATGTGATTTTTGGTTGGACAGAATATCATTTCTTGGACATGTAGTAACCGGTGATGGGATATCAGTTGACCCGAAAAGATCAAGGCTGTAGTGGATTGGAAGCCACCGCAAACGGTTACCGAAGTAAGAAGTTTCTTGGGATTAGCTGGCTACTATCGCAAGTTTGTGAAGGATTTCTCTAAGATAGCCAAGCCACTGACTCAATTAACTCAAAAGAATGAGAAATTCGTTTGGACGGACAAGAGGGAACAGAGCTTTCAGGAATTGAAGCGACGATTGGTATCGGCACCGATTCTAGTTTTACCAGACCCAGAAAAGCCCTATACGGTACATAGTGACGCCTCAAGGAATGGCCTTGGATGCGTCTTGATGCAAGAAGGGAAGGTTATTGCATATGCTTCTCGGCAATTGAGACCACATGAGCAGAATTCCTACGCATGATTTGGAATTAGCTGCCGTTGTCTTCGCTTTGAAGTTATGGAGACATTATCTATATGGCAAAGGTGTGAGATATACACAGATCATAAAAGTCTTAAATACCTGTTCACCAGAAAGAGCTAAACATGAGACAAAGGAGGTGGCTAGAATTAATAAAGGATTATGATCTGGGAATAAATTACTGTCCAGGGAAAGTAATGCGGTCGCGGATGCCCTAAGTCGGAAGAATCACGGGAAGTAGCCGCCTTGATCACAAGTCAAAGAGATTTGATTAAGGAGTTTGAGAAGCTAAGGATTGAGTTCATAGACCAAAGCGCTGAGCTTGAGATATCCAACTGGGCTGGAACCGACCCTCATAGAGAGAATCAAAGAAGCCCAAAGGTATGACGAGGTGATACAAAAGATAAAAAGGGAAACCAAGCAGGAAAGTACCTTGACTTTGCCATAGATGATGAGGAGTGGTCAGAATGAAGGAAGACTGTGTGTACCAGAGGATGAGGAGTTGAGGAAGAAATAATGAGTGAAGCTCATAACTCCGGATATACCATGCATCCGGGAGGCACCAAAATGTATCAAGATTTGAAAAGCCGCTATTGGTGGAATGGCATGAAGCGAGATGTGGCAGATTATGTAATGAAGTGTCCATATGCCAACAGGTGAAAGTAGAGCACCAGAGACCGGGCGGATTGCTAAAGCCCTTACCCATTCCCGAATGGAAGTGGGATCAGATATCCATGGATTTTGTGTGTGGTTTTCCCAAGACTCCATCTGGTTGTGATGCAATATGGGTGATAGTGGATCGATTGACAAGTCGGCGCATTTCTTACCCATAAATATGACCTACTCAATGGAAAGATTAGCCAAGATCTATATCAGAGAGATCGTAAGATTACATGGCATACCTGCAGGGATTATCTCCGATAGAGACCCGAGATTGTGTCCAATTTTGGACAAGCTTGCAAAAGAGCTTGGGCACCAAATTGCATTTTAGTACGGCTTATCACCCTCAGACCGATGGACAGTCTGAGCGGACGATCCAAACCCTAGAAGACATGCTGAGAGCGTGTGCCTTGGAATTCAAAGGGAATTGGGATAGTCATGTACACCTAATCGAGTTTGCCTACAATAACAGCTATCACTCCACCATCCAGATGCCACCGTATGAAGCTTTGTATGGACGGCGTTGTAGATCCCCTTTGTTTTGGGATGAAGTGGAAAAGGTAGCAATTGGGCCGGAATTGGTACAAGAAGCCGCAGATAAAGTGAGGTTGATTCAGCGGAAAATGAAAGAAGCTCAGGACCGGCAAAAGAGCTGGGCAGATTTGAAAAGAAGAGAACTTGATTCAAGGTGGGTGATCATGTGTACCTAAAGATAAACCCGATTAAAAGTATTAAGAGGATGCGTACACAAGGGAAGTTAAGCCCGAGATACATTGGACCTTTTGAAATCTTGGAAAGGGTCGGAGATCTGGCATATCGGCTAGCCCTGCCACCAAATTTGTCCGGGATCCACAATGTATTCCATGTGTCAGTATTGAGGAGGTACGTTGCCGACCCAGAAAGGATTCTGGAGTTGGAACCAATTCAGCTGAAGGAAAACCTGACATATGAGGAACACCCAGTGAAGATATTGGATAAGAAAACTCAAAGGCTACGAAACAAAGACATTCACTACGTTAAAGTGTTATGGAGGAATCATGCCTTTGAGGAAGCAACCTGGGAAGCTGAAGATGAAATCCGGAGGAAGTACCCCGAGATATTTGAAGGACAAGGTACGTCAGTTCCGTTTTGAGGACAAAACTTTATTTAAGGTGGGGAGGTTGTAAACCCCGGTATTCTCAGTAGTTAAGAAACCCCGGGAGTTGGAAGCGAAACCCTAATCCGGTCCAGTTTGAGTCTAGTGAGAGAAGCCTAGGAACCCTAAATCCGGCTTTCCTTCGGTTTCATAATAAAAGAAATTTTATAAAGTAAATGAAGTTGAATTATTGTTTAAAGTACATTTTAAACCTTTGAAAGTTTTAAATTCGGGAATTTTTCAATTCCGGCCTTCCCGAGCTCAATTACGGAAAAGCGTGCCCCGGACCACGGATTCAGAAAAATGTTCCGGAATATTCATTAGAACCGTAATTTTATAAGGATTCCAAAAATATCAATTTTATAATTTTCCGAGCTATAAAAATTACAGTTATAGCTTTTCCCGTGTTTTCGGTACAACCGGTAAAGTAGATGTCTTGTCTACTATTCACAAGTACAACCTACACTACACACTACCCATACCCTATTCTTACATCCTTACAACTACTCATTTCAATTTTCTTTTCCAAGAAATTTTGTCTCTTAAATAATTATCACATTTATTACATTTTAATTTACTAAATTACAAATATCAAAATTTCAAAACACACACACACAATGTGGCCGGCGCCCCCCCCCCCCCCCCCCCCCCCCCCCCCCCTCCTTGTTTCCTCTCAATTGATTTATTTTACTCATTTATTAACTAAACCCTAATTCACTTCATATATACATATTTTTCTCTCTCTCTCTTCATTTCTTCTTGTTTCAATTTTACAAAGAGTAAAAACTCTCTCTTTTTCCCCTTGTGCCGTGAGCCCCTCTCCCCTTCCTCTCACATTTCAACTTGTTTCTCTCTTTTCTCCTTCAAGACTCCATTGGTATGTGATTTAAGCTTGTTCATCCCAAATCTTGTAATGGCAAGATCATTCTTGTGTGTTTTCTCATTTAAATCCCAATGAGCATGAGCAAGGGACATGAAAACACTACTACAAGAATCTCAAGCCATCACAAGAAGTGGATCTAGTATTTGAAGAGTTTTGTTGAAATATCACTTGTTCATGCATGTAAAGTAGAGATCTTGCATATATATTGTTGTTCATGCCATGAGATCCATGATTCATGCATTATATTAGTAGATCTAAAGTTTAGACATCCACACTTCATGTACATGTATGATCATAGAGTTATTTTTTTTCCATGCATTGATGATCATAAAAATGTAGTCTTGTTCATGTAAGGATGTTAGATGGATCTTCATATATAGAAGGCAAGAACATTGAAAAAGGAAAGGTTTTGTAAATATGAAATGTTGGAAATTCGGATGAAATGGAAACCCTACTTTAAAACCACCAAAATCATTTTTAAACTCATATTTCAAGAAAAATGAAGGGTATGTGTAATGTATCTTGAAAGAATGATTTTCATAAGTTTGGATGAGTTTAGGCATGATAGGAATGTAAAACAAGTGTGGAGTTAGAATGAAAAATATTGATGTGTGGATCAATAGTCAAATTCGTAACTTAGGTTCATGCCTACAAGAACACTTAGTATCTAAGTCTAAATTGGATGTTTTATAAGCTAAATGAAGTCCTTAGATAGTATATATATTGGAGCTTCAATTTTAATGCATTAGACAAGTTTTTCCATAAGAAAAATGCAAGAAAATGAAATTTAAAATTCGGATTTTACAAAAAGCTTGTTTAAAAACATGTTTACCAAATGAAAAATGGGAATTTTTATGCATGAATGAAGGCCATGATTAATATAGACTTTGAGAACTTATTTTATTTAGATAACAAGTGGATTACAAGATTAAAATCAAAGAAACCCTAAGGAGTGTAAAGTGGAAGAATAGCTTCTTAGAAATAACCTTTATGGAATTTTCTAACACTTAGGAGTTCATAAGAGTTTTTATCACAAAATCATCATGACCATGCATATATTGAGTTCATTACATGGCATTCATGCTAGGAATTCATTTCCATACCAATCATCTATGAATCATTAACTAGGAACATTTTATCAAAAGCAAACAATTTTTCGGAATGGAGAAAGTGAGAACAGAACTGATCCCACTGTTCCGTGACTTACTATTTTCAAAACTTGAATTTAATATTATAAATAGAAGATCTTTCGAAGTAGATAGAGATCGATATAAAATTTGCGAAATTCCGAGTTAAAATGACCAAGTTATGGCCGTTTTAAGTCGGAACTTCCGCAAATAGCGAGAATCCGAATTCATCTAGTTTAGATGTATAGCTTGATTAGTTACATAATGAGAATCTCATTAGGATTATTCTTGCTTGGTAGGTGATCCCGAGCAGGACGACACCTACCTCCCGACTACTACTACTAGAAAGACCGGCGTCCAATGGCCGAGTGAGTTTTACTTCCACTCTCAATTAATGAATGTGATTGTAATGTAGTGGCACTAGTGGTGTAGGCAAAGATAAAAAGAAATCGGATATGCATGATGGGGTATATGAGAAATTATATATGTTGTCTACTGCTGATGTGTGGAATGGAACTTAAGGAATATCGAAACCTGGTGTTAAGCTATTGACTGATTAGCTAGTATCTTATATTGAATGTCTGTGAATACTTGATGGTCACCTAAAAGAATGTGAACTAATGTATATTCGAAATCAAACGTAAATTGGATTTATTCATATCACGAAAGGGTTGGGCATTCGCATTGGTTGGTTTTTCGTGATCCATAAACGATTTGTTGGTTAATCGTGGATCCAAAAACGAATATATTGTTAGTTGACCGTGAGCTTAAACGGCGTCGTACCGTAGGATTCGTAATCTGCTAACCCGGGATGAACGGCGCAAGTCTCATCCACATATGATTTCCGGTTGGTCATATGTTTGTTGAACTCATTTGTTTGATGCTTACACTGCTTTGAATATCACTTGTTTGAATGAATTGTACATACATTGTGTTTATAGAAGTTATTACTGTTGAGATGAAAATTACTCTTATTCTTGGGAATAAATTAGATTAATTTGTTATTATTTTATAGAAATTATATGGAATTGGTACTTAATTGTTGATTTTATAGTGAATATCAGGTCTTTGAAGCCAAAGAAGTGAAAAATACAAGATTGGAGCAAAATTGATCAAAGGAAAAGCTGTAACGGCCGGGTAAATGAAAAGCTGTAACGGCCGGGTAAATGAAAAGCTGTAACGGCCGGGTAAATGAAAAGCTAACGGCTGGGTAAATGAAAAGCCATGAAGCATTTAGGCCGGTCAATTCATGATCTAAACGGATCCAGCCTTTGTCCCTACGAATTCCATAACTTCCAAACTTGTATTTATATATTATTTAGGGTTTCTTTCAGAGGATTCATTCATTCCATATTTAGATACAATTTTGTAAGAAAACCCTAGAGAGAATTCTAAGGGTCATGAGTGGCTAAACTCCAAATCTAGCCAAAGGGATTATTGCAAATCAATTCAAGATGGATTGTGAGACCAAAGTGGTTTGATTTCATTGTTCTCTATTTTGAATATTTATATTTCATCAGATTTATTTGTGATTGTTTGTCTATTATTGATATAACTTTGGATCCGGTTGTATTAGATAACAAACAATAATCAATCAATTAGGACTCATATCCGTAATTGTATGAATCTCCTAATATAAAGTGATGAAACAACACGATAGTCGTAAATAGATGATTATTTGTTGTTGTTGATGAAATATAATCTATTCTAAATAATCCATGCTCTATGAGATTGTTGATTAGGGTTAGGTCTCTCTAACTTCTAATGCAATTGATAGATTAAACCTTAAGAGCGTGTTTAGGGTTGTCTATTCGATTAGGAATAATCAAAGATCTTATCTTGGTTATTTAATATATAAAAAGAGATTGATTTTCAGAGCTTGTTGAAAATTATAACTAACCTATTCAAAATAGGAATAATAATTATTGAGTCAAGGATCAATCCCGGGAATTGAATTGTAATAAGACCTAGGCTAGATAATCTTTTTAATATAGAAATTCTTGTTAATTAGATATAGGTTTATTTTAATCGTGTGATCAAAAAACCCCTTATTTTATTTTCTTTTTCTCTTCTTAATCTCGATAGAAACTTGGGAATTTTACCAGTCCCTGTGGAGACGATCCTGCTCACTCTATTTACAAATATTTAAAGCAGGTTGATTATAAATTATTATTTTTGTTGGATTCGACACCCACCAAAATTTGGCGCCGTTGCCGGGGATTGGTGTCCAAAAAGTTCCTGTTTCTATTTCTTTTTATTTTTATTTTTTTCTTTTGTTTATGACCCGTGCTTCTCACAAAGGTATTTTAGAATTTGATACAGAAATTGAGAAGACAGAGAGGAAACTGCGCAAACAAGCAAAACTGCGTGCTCAAGACGTTACAACATCATCTTCATCTCCTGGATTGACTCAAGCTTTGGAATTAACCGAATCATCTAGTGAGTCTGAAAAACAAAACTGAAAGTTTGGAAATTGAACAAGATCAAGAAGAGGAAGAGATGGCAAATCAAGAGAGAACTTTGAGACAATTGGCCGCACCGGATGTGACTCAACAACCGTTATGCATTCAATACCCTGAATTGAATGTAGATTTTGAGTTAAAATCAGGTCTTATTCATCTGTTGCCAAGTTTTCATGGCTGGAAAACGAGGACCCATAAACACTTGAAGGAATTCCACATTGTCTGTTCCAGCATGAGACCTCAAGGGATTCCTGAAGATCAAATCAAGTTAAGAGCTTTCCCATTCTCATTGAAAGACAAGGCAAAGGATTGGTTATTTTATCTACCTCCTGGATCCATTGCTACTTGGACTGATATGGTTAAAGCTTTTCTGGACAAATTCTTCCCTGCAACAAGAGCTGCAAATATTAGACGGGAAATTAGTGGGATAAGACAAAGGGACACAGAAAATCTTCACGAATATTGGGAGCGATTCAAGCAATTGGTTGCCAGTTGTCCACAACATGGTATTTCAGAACAGCTTTTGATCCAATATTTCTATGAAGGTCTGCTGCCAATAGAAAGGAAAATGATGGATGCAGCGAGCGGAGGAGCGATTGTAGACAAAACCCCTGCTCAGGCTCGGGATTTGATATCACTCACGGCTGCAAACTCACAGCAATTTGGCTTCCGTCACGATCCTTCAACAAGAAGAGTCAATGAGGTAAGTGTTTCTCATCTAGAAAATCAATTATCTAACCTGACTTCTCTAGTACAGCAAATTGCTCTTGGAAACCATCAACAAGCGAAAGCTTGTGGTATATGTGCTTCCAACCATCCCACAGACATGTGTCCAACATTACAAGAAGATTCATATGCGCATGCAAATGCGATTGGAGTATTTCCAGGACAACCACAACCACCTCAAAGAAAATATGATCCCTATGCCACTACATACAATCCTGGATGGAGGGATCATCCAAATTTCAGTTACCAACCAAGGCCACAGAACTTTCAGCAATATCAACCAAGGCCACAACAACCACCACCACAACAGCTTCGTCTTCAAGTCATCATTTGAAGATTTGTTAAGTCTCTTGCAATCAACACTAAACAATTTCAGGATGAGACTAAGCAATTCCAACATGAGACGAAGCAAAGCATTCAACATTTGGAGGGTCAGATGAGTAAACTTGCCACTTCAGTAGGTAAGTTGGAACAGCAAGGTAAGTTACCTTCTAACACCATTAATCATAGAGAAAATGTGAGTGCAATTTCCTTGAGATCTAGCAAGGAATTGCAAGACTCAAATGAGAAGGTAATTGAGACCGACTCCAATGAGAAAAGTGAAAAAGAGAACCCCCACATGGAGGAAAACAAGTAGAAAAACCCCCACCACAGATTTATAAGCCTATACCCCCATTCCCTTCTAGGTTGAATCAATCCAAGAAATTGGATGAAGAGAAGGAAATTTTGGAGACTTTTAGGAAAGTCGAGGTGAATATTCCTTTATTGGATGTGATTAAGAAAATACCTCGATATGCTAAGTTTCTGAAAGATCTTTGCACAAACAAGAAGAAGCTTAGAGGAAATGAGATGGTTTATATGGGTGAGAATATTTCTGCTGTTCTTCAGAAGAAGCTACCACCAAAGTGCAAGGACCCTGGTACGTTTTCTATTCCTTGTACAATAGATCAAGTTAGGATTGAAAATTGTATGTGTGACCTAGGAGCTTCAGTTAATATCATGCCCTTATCTATATTTAAGAAGTTGAATATTGGATCTTTGAAAGAAACAAGAGTAATCTTGCAACTTGCAGATAGATCTAATATATATCCATCAGGTATTTTGGAAGATGTTTTGGTACAAGTCAATGGATTAGTGTTTCCCGCTGACTTTTATGTAATTGATATGGGTGAGGAGATGTATTCAAAATCACCTACACTTTTGCTTGGGAGACCATTTATGAAAACATCTAAAACCAAAATTGATGTTAATGAAGGGGTTATGACTATGGAATTTGATGGGGAGATCATTAGATTCTCGGTAGATAGTGAAAAGAAAATTAATTCAAATATTTCTAATATTTTTGCTATCTCTAAGAATGACAATCAGGTTGTGGAAGTGCAAGAAGAGAGCCTAGTTGATGAATCAAAAGTGGATGGACTTGGTGAAAATTTAGTTGACACTGGACAAATTATGGAGAAGATTGGAGATGATAAGTTGAATTCAAAGGAGGATGAGCATAAAAAAGACACTAGTGATATCTTCTATGATCAATTGTTAAAAGCTTTAGATGGAGAGATCGCTAGGGTAATCATGAGAAGAATTTAACTGAAGGATATCCTATGTTTGAGAATTGGGAATCCTATATCTTTGAGCCTCCATAAGAGAATGACTTGGAATAGTCCAGCTAAGGACTATAAAGAAGCGCTTCATGGGAGGCAACCCATGGTTTTTGTTACTAATGCTTTTGTTTTTGTGTGTTTTGTTTTCTTTTATTTGTTTGGTTTTGTAGGTCTTAGATCTTGAACTGAAGAAGAAAATCTCTCTCATGAGTTTTAAAGGACAAAGAACTTCAAAGGAGCTTCAAAAGAGAAACCGGGGAAGTACCGTTATTCCTATTTCTTTTTATTTCTTTCCTACTTTGTGCTGATTTAGAAACAGTGAGGACACTGTTTATTATAAGTGTGGGGGAGGGATAAAATATGAATTGGAGTATTTCATCTTGTGATTGATGTCTGATTTTTGGATTTATGATATATACAAGACATCTGATATGAAAGTGTACCCACACTTTAAATTCTTGAATGTTTGTTCTTAAGTAATATAGGGCATTTAAGGCCTAATTTTTTCAAAAATTTCATTGAAATCTGGAATTTGTGTTGAAAATTAAAAAATATTGACTTGTGAAAGTGCTTTACTCACCTATACTGTTGTGATTTGAATACTTAGTTAAAATTGAGTAGTAAAATCTTTAAGGAACAGATTTACTGTGTATTTGGCTTTAGATTTGGAAGTTTGAAAGTAAGTCGAGTCCTTAGTGAAAAATAAACAGGTTTACTTCTAGGAAGAAAGCTAATTATATATACTTTTATAAGTTCTTATTAAAGAATTTTTCAACACTTAGTAAAAGAGATAAAGGAAGTCTTTTTCTTAGTGATCTTTGATAAAAAAGTCTTAAATTTGTTGTTGCATTCAAAAAGTAGAAACAAGCATAAGCCTATACTCCTCTAACTCAAACAATCGAGTTATGAGTATCCAAACTTGAATGTTAGAGTGAGGAAGAGTTCGTAGGGGTCCCTTTAAAACCTGGTCACTTGGGTGATGAGCCCGGGATGTACCGACTCAATGAACTCACTATAACGATAAGGGAGGAAAGGCTAAAAAGTGAAAAGTGCTTTGAAAGAAAAATTAGAAAAAGAAAGAGCTGAAAAGAAACGGACTAAAACCCGTCCAGAGATTCATCTCTGAAGGCTCTAAATATGCTTGAATGAAAAATGAAAAATGAATGTTGAAACAATCGAACGGAATAAGACTTATAATAAAAGAGAAAATCTAGGGAAAGAACTGATATCAAATGCTTTTATTCTGTGTTGGTAAGAGTATATGTCGGTTAGATGTCCAGAAGTCTAAATGGGTATTTTTCCTTATTGGATTGGGTATTTACTTTTGAGTAGAAGGATCTTTGGTTAAATATGTGGTTCAAGTTTGTTTTGTTTAGATTAACTACTGAATTTTCATTTTAGTACTCTAATTACAAGTCCTCAGTTTGGTTTGAGCGGTAAGCACTGAAAATCACAAGTCTTGAAAGAAAAATAAAGAAAAGAGATGCTTGAATTTGAATTTTGAAAGAAGCACACTCCATGATAAGATTTCATTTTGGTTATATGGTATTGCTTGAGGACAAGCAATGGTTTAAGTGTGGGGGAATTTGTTGAGATGAAAATTACTCTTAATTCTTGGGAATAAATTAGATTAATTTGTTATTAATTTTATAGAAATTATATGGAATTGGTACTTAATCGTGATTTATATGAATATCAGGTCTTTGAAGCCAAAAGAATGAAAAATACAAGATTGGAGCAAAATTGAATCAAAGGAGAAAAGTTGTAACGGCGGGTAAATGAAAAGCTGTAACGACCAGGTAAATGAAAAGTTGTAACGGCTGGGTAAATGAAAAGCCATGAAGTATTTAGGCCGTCAATTCATGATCTAAACGATCCAACCTTTGTCCCTACGAATTCCATAACTTCCAAACTTGTATTTATATATTATTTAGGGTTTCTTTCAAGAGGATTCATTCATTCCATATTTAGATACAATTTTGTAAGAAAACCCTAGAGAGAATTCTAAGGGTCATGAGTGGCTAAACTCCAAATCTAGCCAAAGGATTATTGCAAATCAATTCAAGATGGATTGTGAGACCAAAGTGGTTTGATTTCATTGTTCTATTTTGAATATTTATATTTCATCAGATTTATTTGTGATTGTTTGTCTATTATTGATATAACTTTGGATCAGGTTGTATTAGATAACAAACAATAATCAATCAATTAGGACTCATATCGTAATTGTATGAATCTCCTAATATAAAGTGATGAAACAACACGATAGTCGTAAATAGATGATTATTTGTTGTTGTTGATGAAATATAATCTATTCTAAATAATCCATGCTCTATGAGATTGTTGATTAGGGTTAGGTCTCTCTAACTTTAATGCAATTGATAGATTAAACCTTAAGAGCGTGTTTAGGGTTGTCTATTCGATTAGGAATAATCAAAGATCTTATCTTGGTTATTTAATATATAAAAAGAGATTGATTTTCAGAGCTTGTTGAAAATTATAACTAACCTATTCAAAATAGGAATAATAATTATTGAGTCAAGGATCAATCCCGGGAATTGAATTGTAATAAGACCTAGGCTAGATAATCTTTTTAATATAGAAATTCTTGTTAATTAGATATAGGTTTATTTTAATCGTGTGATTTCAAAAACCCCTTATTTTATTTTCTTTTTCTCTTCTTAATCTCGATAGAAACTTGGGAATTTTACCAGTCCCTGTGGAGACGATCCTGCTCACTCTATTTACAAATATTTAAAGCAGGTTGATTATAAATTATTATTTTTGTTGGATTCGACACCCACAACTTTACTCACTAAGCTAGTTAGCTTACGCCCCCATAGTTTTTATCTATTGCAGCACGAGTTTATATGGCTTAGACGAGCAAGCCACAGCACAGTTACCGGAGATAGGAGTTTCCCAAGAAGTTTACTTCATTTCTTTTGTATAGACTTCCGTTGGAAACTAAGGACTCTGACGACAGTAATGGACTTGTTTTATTTTGCGGGGAAATGCCCTTAGTTTTTGTAAACTATAATTATACATTTTGATGTATTATCTATGGGCTAATGAATGCCACATTAAACTGTTAACTCCTTTTGTTGAAGTTTCTTGTCGTAAAGGAAACGCTTTACATCTCCTTAAGACTCCGAAGGCTGGGTAGGGAACTCGAGAGTCTTATTTAGTATGTGGTGGGCTGTTACGTTTAGAATACCCTACGGGGTGTGACACTAGAGCTTATTTGCACATATATTCCTTTTGTATGCACTGCTCAATGTTTTTACAAGTCAGTTTCTCTACCTAAATAGACTTTGGTTTATATAGAACCAAGTGCTTATTCAACCGCTTCAATCTCAACAATTTCAGCTATATTGCAACCAAAAATATGTTGTCCCCCATTTATGGAGGAAACCATGTCATTTGAAATTATCAGACTTCATTTCCCGAAACAAATTAGATAAAAACATTGCCACCCCATTTTGTAAAGCGTTTTATATAAGATCCTTTCTATTTATAAATATAGTGTGAAGACAACCATGGTCCAAAAATTTTATAGAATGTTAGGAAGTCGAAAACCAGGTTAGATAATAGATACGAGAATCGACCAAATTAATAATCTTGCATTGAAATCAGAAATGCAAAATCTCAGAAAGGATGCAAGACTGAAAAAGACAGTCAAGCTAGGAAATGACAAGCAAATCCATAATTTAAATTCAATCAGACTGTTTGCCTTTGCATAAGTGAAGCAATGGATGAAGAATTTGTGATACCATAATATCTACCCACTGCAGAAGTGTCTGGAAATAGATCAACTACAATAAAAAGATATATTTCTCAAATTCTAAAATGATCTTCCGACAATAACATATCTATTTCACTACTCAAACAATTGGAGCAAGTTACTGATGGGAATGGAAAGTCATGACCTTTCTATATAGTTTCTTACGTTGCAACTAGTTCCTATACCATCTCGCTGAAACAATTCCAACAAGATAACCCCACCAATAGTTCCATCCAATAAATGCACCTCTGAACACCTCCCTGTTAGAAGTTAGAGGACATTATGAGAAGAGATTCCTACATTTGAATGATCACAAGGAAAGAAAAAAAGTCTAAAGGAATCATATATCACACTGTGACGTGCCTTCATTAATTGTGGATAATTTATGCAAAGACAAAGCACACGAATCTTTCTAGTGGAGCATTCAGCTGGATGATTTTATGTCTTTCATATGGTACGCTAGTCTAATTCCAGTGAGAGATCAACATTTCATAGGATACCATTTACAAGTATTGGACCAACCATAGATGATAGACTTATAGTAGTGAGATTTGAAGGGCATGCAAGCTATTGTGCAAGAAAAGAATTCTCTGAAATAAGATTCTCACCTAAAAGACAGAGAAAATCAACTTAAATGGTATCCGTGGTAAATGACAATGAAATTTCTTTTTGCACAACTACTTTAACCTTATGCCTCTTGGCCAGTGGCCAGACAGATGTGGTGGAGACAAAATGAAAAGATGATTTAGGGATGAATCTAGTTCACTTCACGCATGAACTCCAAAATCTCATGTCAGCAGTTCTTCACTAATTTGTTCCTTGCAGTTGCAAGTAAGGATGGATGTGTAAAATAGTCAAACATTAGTTGGTTGCAGTGACCAATCCGATAATTTAAGAATTGTATAAGTTACAGAAGTGAATTGCAAAGCACTATCACTTGAGCAATTGTTGGAGGGCCAAGCCCACCATGGTTTTGGATAAGATGATTGCCAAAATGATACCCATAAGAATCCCATCAACAACCAAAGAATTTAAAAATAGAGCAGTGCTCTAGCTAGAAAATTTCAAAGATCCGATTTGACTATACTTATCTAACAGGTTTTATTCCACAATCCTGGTTTCCATTCAACACCATCTTACTGATTGATCAAGAAATCAGGCAGAATTACTAGGAGTTTTTGCCTAATAAGTAACCATCTATTCATTTCACTAAAGAAAGAATTCACCATAAAAAATATAGGATAGGCATGAGACATCTAAACTGAATAGAATCTAAAAATGCCTTTTCGGTACATCTTATTTTCATCTTTTTTATAGCAGATATTACCTTCAAAACATGCATTTGCAAAAGTAAAATATGGAAAAAAAATTCCAATCAAAATTCATTTTTCAAGTAATGATATTATATTTTAAAATCTTTTACCTTAATGGTAAGTAAACTTTTATTTCTCAATTTTCATTTCCCAATGAATGATAAGATACCAAAAAGACAATCCATTCAAACATCAAGTTTGAAATAGAAACAAATAAGATACAATAGTTTTTGAAATGTTAGATTTCTAATAGATTCGAATGGATACAAATAAATATTTGGTGTTGTTTGGCAGGGCCGGGGGGGGGGGGGGGGGTGGGGGTGGGGTGGTGGTGAAAAAGAGGCAATCCTTAAAGGCCCTAAATTTTTATTTCCAACAAGAAGAAAGGGATAAGACAAATCAACTGAAGCAAATACTTCCAGGCTACATATATAGAGGACAGAAAGCTTATTGCTCAAATGGTATCTCTAAAAAAATTTTCCCTTACGTACTTTTCTTTAATGTCTCTTCCTTAACATAACGTATGGTGTAATGGCGACAAAAAAAAAAAAATATGACGTAACAAATTAAATCAAAGTGTTGCTTGCGGACACAAGTATACAATGATGTGCTTTGACTTTTGGAATAAATAAATAAGTAAAATTTTATTAGTTTCGGTGTTACTAAAAAGTACATGCATAGTTCAATTGAAATTTAACTAGTAAATTCAAGTGCTTTAGTCTTTATTAAAGGAACTCTCTCTCCATCAAGCCCTATGAACATCGAACAATGGAACCTCAGCAGCTCGTTGCTGTCGGCGATGCACATCTCCCTGTGTTCTTCGAATCTCGATAGTATCTGGTCATTGTGTGTTTTGGTTTTGGAGAAAATGTTCTTGATGTAGGGCCATGAGGAAGAGTGTGCTTTTGGGGGTTTGAAGAGCGAGACCCGCGAGGCTTTGCGCTTCTTGGTCGGTTTTTCACAGCAGCTGTGATTGTCAGTCGTTTCTGGGAAAACGAAGCAGCTGAAGAAAGAGAAGAATTCGATGACGAAGGAATTAATGCTTGCTGCCATGGGTTTTTTTTTTAAATATTTTAATTGAGAATATGATCAAGCTCGTGTTTTTTTTATTATTATTTCTTCATCAGATTAAGAGGGAGTAGGAGTATATATAGAGAGTTAGAGGCTATAAAAAGGGTTATTGAGAGAGAGGTGTTGAATGATGGAAGACGAAACGGATGCGGATGGCACAAAAAAGGAAAGTAAAAGAAAGACGAAGGAAAGTCGTAAGAGAGAATAAAGGAGGGTATGAGTGCCAAAGGAAAATGAATAATTATTCAGTCAATGCCATAAGTGTGAATTAATTACTTATTATTGCATTTAAGAATGTTGACTAAAGAAAAGAATCATCATTACTATTTAAATCTAATCTTTCTATCTTCTATGTATCTATCATATCTATATAAATTAAGCCAAAACTCCTTCATTCGTTGCACATTTTATCATATAGTTTTGTATGGTAATTTATTAATCCGTCTAATATTAATATTTGATCATTTTATTTAAGGAAATAAACTTATCATTGCATTTAATAATATTGACTAAAAAAAAGAATCATCATTGCTATTTAATCTATATCTATCTATCTACATATCTTCTTCTATATAATTTAAGCCAGAAACCTTTCATTCGTCACACATTTTTATCATCTAGTTTTATATGGTAATTGATCAATCTCTCTAATATTATTATTTGATCATTTTATTTAAGGAAATAAACTTATCATTGTGTTTAAAAATATTGACTAAAGAAAAAAATCATCATTGCTATTTAAATCTATTCTTTTTATCTTCTATCTATCTACCTATATCTTCTATATAATTTAAGCCAAAACTCTTTCATTCGTCGCACATTTTATTATATAGTTTTGTATGGTAATTTACCAATCTGTCTGATATTAATATTTGATCATTTTATTTAAGGAAATAAACTTATCATTGCATTTAATAATATTGACTAAAAAAAAGAATCATCATTGTTATTTAATCTATATCTATCTATCTACATATCTTCTTCTATATAATTTAAGCCAGAAACCTTTCATTCGTCACACATTTTTATCATCTAGTTTTATATGGTAATTGATCAATCTCTCTAATATTATTATTTAATCATTTTATTTAAGGAAATAAACTTATCATTGTATTTAAAAATATTGACTAAAGAAAAAAATCATCATTGCTATTTAAATCTATTCTTTCTATCTTCTATCTATCTATCTATATCTTTTATATAATTTAAGCCAAAACTCTTTCATTCGTTGCACATTTTATCATATAGTTTTGTATTGTAATTTATCAATCTCTCTTATATTAATATTTGATCATTTTATTTAAGGAAATAAACTTATCATTGCATTTAAGAATATTGACTAAAGAAAAGAATCATTATTGCTATTTATTCTATATCTATCTATATAATTTAAGATAGAACTCTTTCATTCGTTGCACATTTTTATCATATACCTCTATATGGTAATTTATCAATCTCTCTAATATTATTATTTGATCATTTTATTTAAGGAAATTGACTTACCATTGCATTTAAGAATATTGACTAAAGGAAAGAATCATCATTGTTATTTAAATATATTCTTTCTATCTTCTATATAATTTAAGCCAAAACTCTTTCATTTGTTACATATTTTTATCATATAGTTTTATATGGTAATTTATCAATCTGTAAACCCTGAAAATTTCGTAATTCATAAAAAAAATCCTAGAAGTCTAATATTAAAAATTTAAATCCCAAAAATCGACTCAAGTTAAAACCAATTTCTAAATCAAGTCAAACACAAGAATTCTTAGTCTTGAGAAAACGAGAACCCTTGAAACAAAATATAAAATCCAACTATCGGTTGAATCAACATCCGTACGCCAACCAAATCATCTACCCGATTCCTAAAACGCAAATCAAAATGATATATCCAAATACCGCTTAACAAAGAAATGATAAGATCTTAAATCCTTTGGTAAATTTCAGAATCAGAAATTTCAATTTTTACCAAAAGCCAAACTGAGTCAACTCATAACCCTAGACTCGGTTAAATGATCCCGAGAACTAAAGACTATTAAATAATCACAAATAAAATAAGAAAAAAACCATATATATCGAGATAAAAATATAAAACGGTCAAAACTCAAAAAATTTTATGATCTTACGAATAACTCAACAAAACCGGAAGTCAAACCAGAACTCTAAAAGTCAACAAAGCTTATGACAAACCCTAGTGCTTAAGATCCGGCAATCCGCATTCTCAAACCCTAGAAAACGAAATTAAGTTAATGGCTTAAAATGGTTCGTAATAATATAGGGTAACATAAAAATATCAGATTCGCGAATTTCGAGTGTCCTTCGGACTCAAACGGGATCAGTTCTCGAAAAGCATGTCCCGAAGCTCGGAATATTAAAAATATTTTATTAACACCAATAGACTCATAAAAATATAAGGTTTTAAAAATATCAGTTTTAGAATTTTTTGGTAGCTAAAAATTACAGATATCGTATTATTACGCATATTCTTATTACTACCGGTACTTTAATTGTCTAGTCTACTATTCATAGTACTTTTGTAAACCCCCAAAATTTCAGAATCGGTTTAACATAAAACCCTAAACCGGAAGTCAAACGGAACCCTAAAGGTCAACAAAACCCTAGTTTACCTTATCAAACTAACTCCAGCATTACCGTTTCTTTGGCCCTAGAAAACAAAGTTGGGATAATTAGATAGAATAGTTCGTAATAACCATAGGTTTTATAAAAATATCAGTTTTGCGAATTTCGGGTGTCCTTTGAACCCGATCGGACATGGTTCTCGAAAAGCGTGTCCGGGAGCCCGGAATAATAAAAATATTCTGAATACACCGTTAGACTCGTAAAAATATAAGTTTTCCAAAAATATCAGTTTCGTAATTTTTCGGTAAGTAAAAATAACAGATATAGCTATTATACGCGTATTTTATTACTACCGGTATTTTATTAGTCATATCTACTTTACATTACACTATTTATTACTATTCTATACTATTCTTTTATCTCTACTTTTTCTTACACCTATTCTTACACTCTACATAACCTATAAACTTAACTTTTTATCTTTCTCATAACTTACACATTATATCTTTTATCTATCAAAAGTCAAAAAAATAAAAGCACTCCCCCCTCTTACTCACTATGGTCGGCGCCCCCTATGCCCCTTTTCCTCAATTTTGTTTCAATTTTCTTTTATTTTAATCACACAAAAATCACTCCACAATTTCCTATAAATACCCTCCTCCTCTTTCACTTCTTTCACACCTTCACTACCCACAAATTCATACAAAAACTCTCTCAAATTTTCCTCTCAAAACTCTCCCAAAATACCATCCCAAAACTCTCTCCAAATAATTCTACAACAACTTCTACCAACAAACCAAAACCCATAACCACATAACCATACCAAAGCTTCCTTTAGGTAACCACTTCATATTTCTTTTTCTTCTTCATGTCATGTAACTTTACATGACCATAGTGTGAGTTTCCAAAAGACTACAAGTTATGGAAACTACATTATGTTCATGTATTGTTCTTGTTCATGCCAATCCATTTATGTTTATGTTGTTTTATTATTGTTAACATATTATTATCTATATACATATACATATTCTTTAGAGCATATAAGCTCACTTGCAATTTATTTATTTTATGCAAAGCAATTTATTTATTGATTCCATTGCAATTTATTTATCTATTCCTTATTGAATTAAGACTAGTCTCTAGTATTAGACTTGTCCTTGTAAGCCCCGGTAATTCTCAGTAGCTAGAAAACCCCGGGAATTGGAAGCGAAACCCTAATCCGATCAGGTTGAGTTTAGTGAATGAAGCCTAGGAACCCTAAATCCGGCTTTCCTTCGATTTCATAGTAAAGTAAATATTATAAAGTGAATGAATTCAAATTATTGTTCCAAGGTACATTTCAAACCTTTGAAAGTTTTAAATTCGGGAATTTTTCAATTCCGGGCCTTCCCGAGCCTAATTACGGAAAAGCGTGCCCCAGGCCACGGATTCAGAAAAATGTTCTAGAATATTCATTAGAACCGTAATTTTATAAGGATTCCAAAAATATCAATTTCATAATTTTCCGAGCTATAAAAATTACAGTTATAGCTTTTCCCGTGTTTTCGGAACAACCGGTAAAGTAGATGTCTTGTCTACTATTCACAAGTACAACCTACACTACACACTACCCATACCCTATTCTTACATCCTTACAACTACTCATTTCAATTTTCTTTTCCAAGAAAATTTGTCTCTTAAATAATTATTACATTTATTACAAATTTATTTACTAAATTACAAATATCAAATTTTTAAAACACACACACACACACACATGCATGATGGCCGGCGCCCCCCGCCCCTTTTTTTTTCCTTCATTTAATTATTTTTATCCCATTTTGTAAAGCTAAACCCTAATTTACTTCATATATATACATAATATACTCTCTCTCTTCTCATTTTTCTCCTCATTTTAACTTTTGAAAAGAGAAAAACTCTCTCCTTTTACCCTCTTGATGCCGTGAGCTTGCCCTCTCCCCTTCCTCACATTTCCAACTTTGTTTCTTCTCTATTTCACTTCAAGACTCCATTGGTATGTGTATTTAAGCTTTGTTTCTTCCTACTCTTGTAATGGCAAAGCTATATCTTGTGTGTTTTCTCATTTAATCCCAATGAGCTCATGCTAGGGACATGAAAACACATGAACAAAATAACAAGCCATCACAAGACATGGATCTAGTGTTTAGATAGCTTATGTTAAGATATCCCTTGTTCATGCATGTAAAGTAGTGATCTTGCATAATATTGTTATTCATGCCATGAGATCCATGATTTATGAATCATACTTAATAGATCTAAAGTTTAGATACCCACATTGTCATTTACATGCATGATCATAGAGTTATTTTTATTTTCATGCATTGAGGACCACAAAAATGTAGTCTTGAATATGTATAGAGGTGTTAGATAGTGGATAATCATATGTAGAAGGCAAGACCATTGAAAAAGGAAGGCTTTGTTAGATATGAAAAGTTGAAATTCGGATGAAATGGAAACCCTACCTTAAAGACCCCAAAATCAACTTTAAACTTATATTTCATAAGAAAAATGAAGGGTATGTGTAATAGACATGTTGAAGGAATTATTTTCATGAGTTTAGATGAGTTTAGGCATAATAAAAATAAGGAAAACAAGAGGTGAAGTTAGAAGGAAAAATGTTGACTTTAGATGTGTAGTCAAATTCGTAATTTTGGGTAATGCCTAAATAAACACTTAGTATTTAAGTCTAAAATGGATGTTTTATAATCTAATGAAGCCCTTATAAGGTATACATTGGAGCTTCAATTTTTAATGCATTAGGCAAGTTTTTCCTTAAGAAAAATGCAAGAAAATGAAATTTAGAAAATTCGGATTTTTACAAAAAGCTAGTTCAAAGGCATGTTTACCAAATAAAAATGAGAATTTTTATGCATGAATGGATGCCATGGTTAATATAGACTTTGAGAACCTATTTTTAGTTAAATAATAAGTAGATTACAAGATTAAAAACCAAAGAAACCCTAAGGAGTATAATGTGGAAAAATAGCTTCTTAGAATTAGTCTTTATGAGAATTTCCCCAACACTTAGGAGTTCATAAGGGTTTATTACTACAAAAATTATCATGACCATGCACATATTGAGTTCATTTACATGGCATACACATTAGTAGTTCATTCTAAAATCATTTCATGCATGAATCACCAACTAGGAACATTTCTTATCAAAACAAAGCACATTTTCGAAATTGGATCAATTGCGGAACAGAACTGATCCCACTATTCCGTGACCCTATTATTTTCAAAACTTGGATTTAATATTAGAAATAATAGATCTTCGAAGTAGATGAAGATCGATATAAAATTTGCGAAATTCCGAGTTAAAATGACCAAGTTATGGCCGTTTTAAGTCGGGACTTCCGAAATAGCGAAAAATCCGAATCCAACTAGTCTAGGTATATATTTGATTTAATTACATGGTGAGAATCTCATTAGGATTATTCTTGATTGGTAGGTGATCCCAGCAGGACGACACTCTACCTCTCGATTATTATTATTAAGAAGTTTGGCGTCCAATGGCCGAGTGAGTTTTACTTCCAATCTCAATTAATGATTGTGATTGTAATGTAGTGGCACTAGTGTGTAGGCAAAGATAAAAGAAATTGTATATGCATGATGGGTAATGTTGTCTACTGTTGTTATGTGAAATGAACTTAAGGAATATCGAAACCAGGTGTTAAGCTATTGACTGATTAGCAAGTACCTTTTGATGAATGTTTGTGAATACTTGTTGGTCACTTGAAAGAATTGAATTAATGAATATTCGGTTTCAAACGTAAATGAATCCATTCATATCACGATGGGGTTGAGCATTTGCATTGTTGGTTTTTCGTGATCCATAAAACGAATATGTTGGTTAATCGTGATCCATAAAACGACTTGTTGGTTAATCGTGATCCATAAAACGAATTATTATTAGTTGACCGTGAACTTAAACGGCGTCGTACCGCAGGATTCGTTAATCTGCTAACTCGGGATGGAGGGCACAAGTCCATCCATATGATTTCCGGATGGTCATTTGTTTGATGATCACACTTGTTTGATGCATTCACTTGCCTGAATAAATACTTGTTTGAATGACTTATACTTAATTGCGTTATGGAAGTTTTTACTCACTAAGCTAGTTAGCTTACGCCCAATAGTTCTATCTTTTGCAGCATGAATTTATATGGCTTAGGCCAAGACAAGCCACAGCACATGTACCGGAGATAGGAGTTTCCCATAGAAGTTTGATCCATTCCTTTTTGTATAGACTTCCATTGGAAACTAAAGACTTTGGATGACTGTAATAGACTGTTATTCTTTTGCGGGGGAATGCCCCTTAGATTTTGTAAACTTTAAATTATGCGTTTTGATTTATTATCTATGGCTAATGAATGCCTCGTTAAACTGTTTAACTCCATTTGTTGAAGTATTCTATTGTCGTAAAGGAACGCTTTACATCTACTTAAGACTTCCGAAGACCCCGGGTAGGGAACTCGTGAGTCTTACTTAGTATGTGGCGGGCTGTTACGTTTAAAATACCCTACGGGGCGTGACAGTCCTCATCAAGTCAAAACAAGTTTTCTTTCTTTCATTTTATTTTATTTGGGACTAGTCTACTTCTTAGTCCCGGGAGCCTTGAAAAAGCTAAGACTCCAATACTTGACTTTATTATTTATGTTTTATGTTTTTTTATATTCTCATAATCATGTTCATTTAGATTGTTGTCTAAAAATTTTAATTTCTTAAAATGATTAAACAAAAGAAGAATTTTTGTCACTTAGAAATAAGTTTATGTAAAGTATAAAATCTATAAGATAACAAAAGATAAACTCATTTCCTTTTAAGTTATAAAAAGAACCCACTAAAATTTAGAAACTACTTTTACCTTTATTATTCTACTTTGTTTTCAAAAGAAAATATTGTTGATACAAAAATGGTTCTTTTATGAAAAAGATAGGCAAGATGAATGGCTAAGGAATTTTCAAATAAAGACCTTTGCAAACAAATGGGCAAAGAAAATCTATGGTTTGAAAACAAAAATAAAGATATTTCTTTTCAAGTTACAAGAAGAAACCACAAAAAGTTTTAGAAAAAGGTTTCTTAAGTCACATATTAATCCACTTTGTTTTATCAAGAAAATAAGCTTTTATGAATGAATGACTTCTATAAGGCATAAGAAAAGAATGAAAAATTTTCAAAGCAAAGATTTTGCAAACGAATAGACAAAGAAATTTATACAAGAAAAATAAATAGTGTATTTTCTAAAAACTCCAAATTAGTATTAGAATAGGAAAATTTAATCTTACTTGGGAAAAATAATAAAGCACTCTTAGAAAACAAAGGAAACAAGGTATTCATTACAAGAAATCTACAAAAACAATTTTTGAAAACTATATTTTCTAAAAACTTCAAACCGACATTATGTTACTCAAGAAAAATAATTGGACAACAAAACACTTGAGCATGCTTAAATATGAGTTTATATAGTTATAAAAAGAGAATTTTTCAACTATATAGATAACTAAGTATTTATCAAACAAATTTTGATTTCTTAAACCAAGGTTGTTTTTTACTTGGAAAATCCGTGGTGAATTTTGTCGCCACTGTTTTGAGCCTATACGACCTTGTTTGTTAAAAGTAATTTTGGAAATGGGTATATCTTTTTGAGTAGGTAGAAATCGGTATATTATATGCACGATTTCGAGTTAAAATGACCAAGTTATGGCCATTTTAAGTTGGAACATTCCTTTATACGAACTTTAACGTTCTTTTGACATTGTTTGGTCAAAATTCAAGAAAATCATCAAGGAATACTCATTGTGGGTATTTTCTTTGGCTAGGTGACCCCGAGGAAGAATTCCTTTACCCCGGGGATTATTACGACTAAGTGGAGTGAGTGACCGACTCATCCACCTAGAGGAATAGTTATCATGGCATCGTGAGTTTATTTCCATTAAATGCTATACTTGTTGTGTTTGTAAATTAGTTGCATTAGAACTAGGAAAAGATAAAACGGTGTGTATGTAAAATAATTCGTTGAAAGAATTTTAAGAATATCGGAGCCGGAATTGTTATAAATGTTTGTTTTAGTATAATCATTGATTTGTCTAAAATTCTTTGATCGCCTTAAATTCAAAAATAACTATGATATGACTTTATAAGAAAATGAATTCATGCATACCATGAAGTGAGTCACATTGTATTTTGGGTTATTATCCTTGGTGAGAAGGATAGTAAGCTCATGTTGAAAGCAACACTTGGCGAATGATCCGAAAGCGATTGCTTGACAGCTTAATGGAAAATGCTTGGCGGAAGATCCGAAAGCAAGGTCAATCAAGTAGATTCGGAATGCTTGGCGAAGAGTGCTCGCGAGCATGAAAACTTTTTAATTAAAACTACTTGAATTGAGGTTATGTATCACCAAACCCCGAATAAAGGGCGCAAATCCATTCAATATATAGAACCCGGAAAACTATATGCTTGTTTGCCCACGTGTTTGTTGCATTACATATGTTTGATCAATCAACTTGTTTGAATCTTGTTACAAGAAGTTATTTATGAAAATAGTTCTCACTAAGCTTTTAGCTTATACCCCAATAATATCTTTTGCAGTTTCCCTACCTATGGTTAAGGCACGTGGACCCTGCGGGCAGGTAATTTCTTTTGGGTAATAGAAATTTAGATAAAGTATAGTATTAGTAACGATGTAAAATACTCATGTAATAGATTAGTGATCAAGGGGATATGTCCCTAAGTTTGTAAAGTCATTGATATGAATGAATGATTATTATGAGTCCTCTTTCTTAAATGTGTTATTTATATCTTCTTAAACTTCATAATCCATATATGGTCCTCTAAAGTTGTGAAAGTACGTCTTACACTTAAATAAAAGCTTTGGGAATGGCTAAGGTTGTCATACTTAAGCTTAATAATATTGAGTGTGGCGGACTGTCACATTTAGGGTACCCTTTGGGGCGCGACAACTTTTCTACTATTTATTACTATTTCACTATGTCTACTTTTTCTTACACCTATTTCTTACTACCTACATACCTATTTCTTACTTTTTATATTTCCAATACAACTTTATTTACATCACACTTTACACATTACTTCTTTTATTACAAAAAAAATAAAACAAATCAATTTCTTCCCCTCTACTAAAGCAAACCGGCGCCTCTCTCTCTCCATCCATCACAATTTATTTTCTTTTCCATTTTATTTAATTACATCTAATTTTCACACTCCAAAAATTCCACAAATACCCCCTTCTTCCTTCATTCTTTCACACAATTCATTTCACTACCAAAACTCTCTCAAAATCTCTCCACAAATCCTCTCTTTAAGAATTCCCTACCAAACTCTCTTAAACCAATTCCTCACAAAAATCATTCCTTATATATAAACTATCTACCACATATCACTACTCACATAATACCCCTTTCATCTACCATCTTCATACCACATAAACACTTTAGGTAAAGATTTTTTCCAACCATTTATTTTCTCATTCATGTAACTTAACATGACTATGGTGTTGTTTTGAAACTCATATGAGTAGTAAAAGCAACAACATGTTCATGTTTTGTCCTTGTACATAAACTTCCTATTTTATCATTTTATGTTGATTTTATTGTTGTTATAATGCTAATTCCTTATTCATATATAACTAATATATTTTAATATATATATAATCTTTAGAGCATATAAGCTCACTTGTTATTTATTTAATTTCATGCTTTGCAATTTATTTATTTTATGCTATTTCTTTAAGACTAGTCTTTCTAGTCTTAGACTTATTCATATCAAGTCAAAACAATCTTTTATTTATTTTCTTTAATCTTTTGGGACTAGTCCATCCATAGTCTTGGGATACCTTGATGAAGCTAAGGTTCCCAATACTTGATATTTTACTTTCTTGCTTATTATTTGTTTTTAGTATTTTCTTATGTTTTTATTATTTTACATGCTCATAATACTTGCATCTACATAATGATATTGTCTCAACTAATTTGAAATTAAATTTTACTTACTAAAGGAACTTAAAACCAAAATTTCTATTATGTGATTTGTCACAAAATAATGAAGTTATTACCAGCAACATACAAAAACAAAGTAATACAAGTTTTCTCCTCAAGTTTTTCTCAAATAACAAAGATAACTTTACCAAAGAAACATAAGGAATAAATATTTTCTTTTGTATATTATGTAACCTAAGTTTTAGCAAAATAATTTGTTAATATTCAAAATTTTTACAAAACTTAAGATTTAAACTCTTTTTCACTCCATAAGAAAGCTAAGAAACAAACTAGTTTTCAAAGTTAAAGATGAATTCAACAAAGTTATAAACCCATTAGGAAATAATGATTTTTAAGCTTCTAAAGAAGAAAACTTATTATCAAGGAATATGAATAGGGTAAGATTAAAAACAAAGGATTTTATCAATAAAGAGGATTCTTTTCAAGAGAAATAAAAAAACAAGTTTTAGAAAACAAAAACTTATATAATAAATATAAGAACAAGACTCAATCTCTAAAACCATTCCAAATACAAATTTATAAAAAGGTTTTTAACAACTTAATACACTTTTGATAAATTTGATCTTTTATCACTAGAAATAAAATTTATGCAAGACTAAAGGTTAAAGAAAAATTTACTTGTTTTTGGAAAAGGAATGAAGAAAATAAAATAAAAATATACCATTTATAATAACCATGAAAATATAAAGTTTCTTCAAAACTTGAAAAGAAATTTCAAAGTTAAGTTTTAACAACTCAAAATGAATTTTGTATGAAATAAATTGTTGAGACACTACCATTAGAAATTTTGCATAAAAAGTGAGCTTATCTATAGCTCAAAGGATTTATCAATTATATATATATTTTTTTTTTTTACTAAATGATTTTTGAATGAAGTTAAGTTAGAAAATGGATTATCAAAAGTTTAGAAATATTCGTTTTAAATCTGTACCCAACGTTTTCGGAACCCTAATGACCTTATATGACAAAGATAACCTAGAAATGGTAGATCTTTTCAAATAGGTAGAAAACGATATATTATATACGAAATTCCGAGTTAAAATGAGCAAGTTATGGCCAATTTTAAATTGGAATTTCATTTTATAAAATTTTGACGGACATAGTGAAATAAATTAGAAAGTTCAAGTAAATTTCTATGAAATACTTATCCGGGTATTTCTTTTGTCTAGGTGATGAAAGATATAAATTACCCTTCTTGAGGATTACTACGACTAAAAGATCGCGAAATGGACTGAGTTATTCCTCTTAAATTCGTTACCTTGCTTGTACTTGTAAAGTAGAGCATTAATATACTAAGAGAAGATAAAAATGGATATATTTGGGGATTTCGGGATTATGAGTATTTATGTGATTCTATGTTTATGCGCGAAATGAGAATTAAGAATATCGCAACTTCAAACTGTTTGTTTAAATAAATTTTGTTTACTTGCTATGACTGCTTATTAATTGCTAAATCGATTGATCACCCCCTAATAAAACTTAAAAGGTTTGGCTTGAGAAAAATAAAACACTCACGCATATCATCCATCGATTCACATCTCTTTCCAAAGGCTGCTACTCCTACGCGTAGAGTTGGATTGGCTATGATCGTGCGGTGACATGGGCTATGTTCCTTCGTGGAGACTCCAAATCGCTCGGGGAAAGCGACTCTAGGTTTGAAGCCGAGCCAACCGAACGCTGTGGGTGAGGACCTAGGGACTAGTAGTAGAAGATCGAGGATCTTCAACCCCGATTCCCTAACCTTTGATACGGAAGGGTAAATCTGTTCTATAAGATGGTTTCCAGATAACTATATATACTTTGCGTAATCATGTGATGTTGCATTGTATGCATAGCATATTGTAAAACTCTAAATGAACTTGTTTGAAATATGGTGCGAATGAAAATGAATATCTCACTAAGCTAGTTGTAGCATATACCCCTATAGATTTTGTTGAAACAAGTCTACCCGTATCTTAAATTGAGGATCATGACATTAAGGAAATCATGGAAGAATGTTAAGCTTCTATGAAGGAAATGGAATCATAAGACGAAGTAATTTTGTAAGGTTCTTTAATATAATGACTGATATGATTAGTGATGTATATTTATTTGAAGACAATAGAGGGATATGCCCCTAAGATATTTTAATTTAATATGTTTATGTCTTATGATAAGTATTCTCTTTGCCTTGTTACTTATTTATTATAATATAAATTGCACTACTTTGAAGTGTTCCCTTGGTGTGATGTATGCCTTATACATGATATGGAACTTTGCGTGACTGAGATAGTCATTCCTAGGCTTTAGTATTGTGTACGACGGACTGCCACTTTATGGTACCCCCCGGGGCGTGATATAATCTCTCTAATATTATTATTTATCATTTTATTTGAGGAAATAAAACTTATCATTGCATTTAAGAATATTGACTAAAAGAAAATATCATTATTGTTATTTAATCTATATCCATCTATCTATCTATCTATATATCTTCTATATAATTTAAGCTAGAATTCTTCATTCGTTGCACATTTTTATCATATAATTTTATATGGTAATTTGTCAATCTTTAAAATAATATAATATCATTTATTAAGAAAATAAACTTATTATTACATTTAAGAATATTAACTAAAGAAGAATAATCATCATTGCAGTTTAAATCTGCAAGCCCCCGAATTTTTCGAATTGGTTTGGAACACCAAATTGAAACTGTCACGCCCCGAAGGTACCCTAAACGTGCAGTCCCGCCACATATACTATCAGGCTTAAGAAAGGCTACCTTAGTCACGCGAAGCCTTAGTATTATATGTAAGGCGTCTAACACGGTAATATAGAACGCTTTTGGAAGTAAAGCTTAAAGCAAGTAAAGATAAACTTACAAGAATCCAGAAATAAATATCATATCATTAATAAGCAAAGGTCTCTTCAAACTTCTTAGGGCATACCCCCTAATCCCATGATCGTGATAAACTTTATAACATCCAAAATACCACATTAAAGATTTCAAAGGAATTCTAATCTAAGTCTTCGAGTAGATTTCCTCCAAAAGCTTCAATATGTAGACTTACATGGATACGGAAGATCTCGGGCACAAAAATAGGTGTTTCCTGAGAATACAAATCTCTAAGGGGTGTAACTTATGGGCTTAGTGAGTAAATCCCGAAAATCATACTCGCAGAAAATTATCAGTCAAGTTCATTATTCAAACATATGAAATGCAACAACCAGTGAGCATACAAGACATATGACTTTCGGGAATCATATGTTGAATGAATTACGCCCTTCATTCGGGGTTGGGTATTTAGGCCAATTACAGCCACAACTTTAAAACACTATTATAGATCTTACCGGCTCCTATACGCCATAAAAACTTGTAGTTATTACAGGCTCCTACTAGCCACCAATTTTGTAGTTTTTACTGGCTCCTACTCGCCACTTACATGATATACCGGTTATGTCTACCACCACTATTATACACTTGTCCCACCAATTGTATAGTAGTGAATGCAATGTACTCAACATATGAAGTGCATGAATAATTCTTTAATTAAAGTCTAGTAGTTACATTTAACTTCTTTCAAGTGATCAATCAATTTCAAACATTTCAAGATATTAATTCACATACAACTTTATTACAAACAAATCGAGTTTCGATATACTTAGTATTCATACACTTCCTTTTGATTTTTCTTAAATTCTAGTGCAACTAATTTTACAAGCACAATCAAGAGTATGAAAAATAACGGGAATAAACTCACTCAGCCATGATGACACCTTTCTTGAAGCGGATGAGTCGTTCGGGATTTCCACTGTAAACCCCTAAATTTTCGGAATCGGTTTAGCACAAAACCCTAACCGGAAGTCAAACGAAACCCTAAAGGTCAACAAAACCCTAGTTTACCGTATCCATCTAAATCCGGCATTGCCGTTTTCTTTGGCCCTGAAAAACGAAGTTGGGATAATTAGCTAAATAGTTCGTAATAACCATAGGTTTTATAAAAGTTTCAGTTTCGCGAAATTCGGGTGTCCTTCGAACCCGATCGGACACAGTTCTCGAAAAACGTGTCCGGAAGCCCGGAATAGTAAAAATATTCCGAATACACCGTTAGACTCGTAAAAATATAAGTTTTCCAAAAATATCAGTTTCGTAATTTTTCGGTAAGTAAAAATAACAGATATAGCTATTATACGCGTATTTTCTTACTACCGGTACTTTAATTGTCATATCTACTTTACATTACACTATTCATTACTATTCTACACTATTCTTTTATCTCTACTTTTTCTTACACCTATTCTTACACTCTACATAACCTATAATCTTAACTTTTTACCTTTCCCATAACTTTATATCACATCTACCTTACATATTACATTTTTTTTTCAAAAAGTCAAAAAATAAATCAATCCCCTCTAACATGGCCGGCGCCCCCTCTCTCTCCCCTCAATTTGTTTTAATTTTCATTTATTTTAATCACACAAAAATCACTCCTCAATTTCCTATAAATACCCCCTCTCTTTCACTTCTTTCACACACTTCTTCTCTAAAGTTACTCTAAAATCTCTCAAATTTCTCTCAAGAAGTTCTTCAAGAAGTTCCTTTAGTCATCTTCTTTAGGTAAAAGTTCTTCAAGAAGTCTCCATGTTCATCTACTTAGTATGAGCTTATGTGTGTTTTCTAAAACCATGAAGGTTAAGAAAGCAACAATAGGTTCATACTTTGTTTTTGTTCATAATCATAATTCCTTTATGTTCATGTTTCCTTTATATTCATTTATGTTTCTCTTATGTTCATTTATGTCTCTTTATGTTCATAACTATCTACTATATCTATATAGCTATATATACTATTTAGAGCATATAAGCTCATAATCTTGCAATTTATTTACCTTTCATGCAATTTATTTACTTCAATGCAATTTATTTATTTCAAGTTGTTTTTAAGACTAGTCTCTAGTCTTAGACTTGTCCTCATCAAGTCAAAACAAGCTTTTCTTTCTTTCATTTTATTTCATTATGGGACTAGTTTATTTCTTAGTCCCGGGAGCCTTGAAAAAGCTAAGACTCCAATACTTGACTTTATTATTTATGCTTTATGTTATTTGTTTATTATTATTCTCATAATCATGTTCATTTAGATTGTTGTCCAAAAGTTTTATTTTCTAAAGATAAATAAAAGAAGGCTTTTTGTCACTTAGGAATAAGTTTATGTGAAACATAAAAATATAACAAAATAAACTCATTCATTTTCAAGTTACAAAAAGAATTCACTATGAATTTAGAAACTATTTTTACTTAAAAAGCTACTTAAATCTTTGTTATCTACCTTGTTTTCAAAAGAAAATATTTGTTGACAAAAATGGTTCTTTTCATAAGAAAGAAAATAAGATGGATGACTAAGGAAATTTTTAAGTAAAGACCTTTGCAAACAAATAGGCAAAGAAAATTTATGGTTTGAAAATAATAAAGTTATTTCTTTTCAAGTTACAAGAAGAAGTTAATAAGATTATAGAAATTAGTTTTTCTACAAAAAGTCCTTAATTGTTCCACATTTTTTTATGAAGAAAACAAATTTTCATGCATGGATGATTTTAAAATATAAGAAAAGAATGAAATATCAAGTAAGATTTTTGCAAAACAAGTAAACAAAGGAATTTACACAAGAAAAATGAAGAATAGCATATTTCCTAGAAAACTTCAAATATAGTATTAATGTAACTTAGAAAGTAGAAAATTTTATTTTCAAAGTCACTTAAAAAGATAAATAAAACCAACATAAAACGTTTTTAGAAAATAAAGAAAACAAGGTATTCATTTCAAAGAAATTTACAAAAACAATTTCCGAAAAGCTTCAACCCGACATTGTTTTACCTAAGAAAAATAATTGGACAACAAGACACTTGAGCATGCTTAAATATGAGTTATATAGTTATAAAAAGAGAATTTTTCAACTATATAGATAACTAAGTATTTATCAAACAAATTTTGATTTCTTGAACCAAAGTTGTTTTTACTTGAAAATCCGTGGTGAATTTTGTCGCCACTTTTTCGGAGCCTATATGGCTTTGTTTGTGGAAATAATTTTAGAAATGGGTAGATCTTTTCGAGTAGATAGAAATCGGTATATTATATGCGCGATTCCGAGTTAAAATGACCAAGTTATGGCCATTTTAAGTTGGAACATTCTTCTATACGAACTTTAACGTTCTTTGACATTGTTTTGTCAAAATTCAAGAAAATCTTCAAGAAAAACTCATTGTGGGTATTTTCTTTGGTTAGGTGACCCCGAGGAAGGATTTTTACCCGAGAACTATTACGATTAAGTGGAGTGTGTGAACGACTCATCCGCTTAGAGGAATAGACGACAATGGCATCGTGAGTTTATTTCCATTAAATGCTACACTTGTTGTGCTTGTAAATTAGTTGCACTAGAGTTAGGAAAAGATAAACCGATATGCATGTAAAATAATTCCTTGAAAGAATTCTAAGAATATCGAAGCCCGAATTGTTCTAAGTGATTGTTTTAGTTTAATATTGATTTGTGTGAAATTCCTTGATCGCCATAAAGTTGAAAATAATTATGTTATGACTTTATAAATTAATGAACTCATGCATACCACGAAGTGAGTCACATTGCATGGTTGGGTTATTATCCTTGGGTGAGAAGGATAGTAAGCTCATGTCGAAAGCAACACTTGGCGGAAGATCCGAAAGCGATTGCTTGGCGGCTTAATGGAATATGCTTGGCGGTTGATCCGAAAGCAAGGTCAAATCAAGTAGATTCGGAATACTTGGCGATGAGTGCTCGCAAGTTTAAAAGTTTTTAATGAATGCTTGGCGATGAGTGCTCGCAAGCTTAAATTTTCTATTATTAAAACTACTTGTTTTGAGTATCACCAAACCCCGAATGGAGGGCGTAAATCCATTCAACATATAGTTCCCGGAAAGCTATATGATTGTTTGCCCACGTGTTTGATGCATTACATATGTGTGATTAACCAACTTGTTTGAATCTTGTTACAAGAAGTTATTTATGGAAATAGTTCTCACTAAGCCTATTAGCTTATACCCCGATAGCTATCTTTTGCAGTTCCCGTACTTATGGTTAAGGCCACGTGGACCATGCGGGCAGGTAATCCCTTTTGAACATTAGAAATCTGGATAAAGTATAGCTTAGTATTAGCATGAATATTATATAATAGATTAGTAATTTAGGGTTGTCCTAAGTTTGTAAAGTCTTTGCCATGACAAATAATTATTGTGAATCCTCTTTTCTTAATATGTTTTTATATCTCCTTAAGCTTCATTATTCCATATATGGTCCTCTAAAATTGTGAAAGTAAGCCTTACACTTAATATAAAAGCTTTTGGAATGACTAAGGTTGTCATACTTAAGCTTTAATATTGAGTGTGGCGGACTGTCACGTTTAGGGTACTCATTGGGGCGTGACATCCACTAATCGTATAATCTTCGGGATATGAAAAATCATCCTCGAGATTATCTAAAAGAAAGAAGAATACTTAAGATGAGTATTTCATGAACTTCTTTCTTTGAAGATTCTAATCTTTTCTTAAAATCGTGGTAAAATCGTATAATGGGAAATTCCAATTTAAAATGGCCATAACTTGCTCATTTTAACTCGGAATTTCGCGTATAATATATCGTTTTCTACCTACTCGGAAAGATCTATGCACTTCTAAACTTATTTTCATAAAACCAGGCCGTTTGGGTTCTGAAAAGACAGCGACCAGATTTGCCACGAATTTGCAAACACTTGTTTTCCTTCTTGTAAACAAAGCTCATTTGAAAAGATAAATATTTCAATTTTTTTGTAAACTTTTGAAAGGTATATATATATTTGTAATGACTCATAATAAATGTATGAAGTAAATGATGTTGTCTCAACTTATAAAAAATAAGGTTTTAAAAGACTTTGAACTTGAGATTCTATTGAATATTTATTTTACTTTTGAAAGATCTTGAGTTATTGAGATGAATATTCTTTTTCTAAATTTAATCTCTCGTAATTTCTTTAATTTCCTAAAGTGTGGTTTATTTTCTAAACTTGGATTCAAAAGTAGTAAAATGACCTTTTTATTTCTTGTAATGATTCTAAAAGAATTTCTACTTCTCGATGAAAGATAAGTTTTCATAAAACCTTTTATTTATGTAAGAAAAATCATTCCCATGCATGTTCATGGGTTTTTAAGAAATCCATTTTCCATATTTATTTCTTTAGAAAAAAAAAACCTTTAATTCAAGAAAACACTTTCTCATTTATTTTGTTGAGACAAAAACATTATGTTCATGCATGAATATGAATCATAAGCTATAAAAATATAAAGTAAATAATAACTTGAAAGCTTAAGTAAATAATAAAGTAAATCAAGTATTGGGACCTTAGCTTCTTCAAGGTACCCCGGGACTAAGAAAAGACTAGTCCGAAAAAGGAAAAGAAAAAGAATTGTCTTGACTTGATGAGGACAAGTCTAAGACTAGAATGACTAGTCTTAAAATCAACTTGAAATAAATCGCGATAAAGTAAATAAATTGCATGAAAGATAAATAAATTGCAAGATAATGAGCTTATATGCTCTAAATAGTATATATAGCTATATAGATATATTAGATATATTAGATAGTAATAACATAAAGGAAATATAAAGAACATAAAGAAACATAAAGAGATTGATATTATGAACAAAAACAAAGTATGAACCTAATGTTGCTTTCTTAACCTTCATGGTTTTTAGAAAACACACACTAAGCTCATACTAGGTAGATGAACATGAAGAAATCTTGAGAAAATCTTACCTAAAAGAAGCTAAACTAAGAGGACTTCTTGAAAGAACTCTTGAGAGAAATTGAAGAGAAATTTTTGTAGAGTAACTTTAGAGAAGAAGAGGTGTGAAAGAAGTGAAGTTATGAGGGGGTATTTATAGGAAAATGTGGGAGATAAATTGTGTTAATTAAATAATTGGAAATTAAAACGAATTGGAGGGATAGAGAGAGAGGCCGGCGCCACTTTGCTTGTATGGGGAAGAGAAAAATTAATTTTTTTTTGTTATTTTGTTAATTAAAAGTAAGAAATGAAAGATGTGAAGTTGTATTGGAAACGAAAATGTGTAAGAAATAGGTGTATGGGTTGTAAGAATAGGTTGTAAGAAAAAGTAGAGATAGGTGAATAGTGTAGAATAGTAGAAAATAGTGTAATGTAAAAGTAGATATGATAATTAAATATTGGTAGTAAGAAAATACGCGTATAAAAGCGATATCTGATATTTTTAGCTACCGAAAAATTACGAAATTGATATTTTTGGAAATTTCATATTTTTACGAGTCTAACGGTATATTCGGAGTATTTTTCCTATTCCGAGCTCCCAGACACGTTTTTCAAGAGTCGGGTTCGATCGGGATCAAAGGACACTCGAATTTTGAAAAACTGATATTTTTATAAAACCTATGGCTATTTCGAACTATTCTAACTAATTTTTCCAACTTCGTTTTCTAGGGCTTGAGAAAACGGCAATGCCGGACTTAAGCGGTTACGGTAAACTAGGGTTTGGTTGACTTTGGGAAATCCAGTTGACTTCCGATTAGGGTTTAAACTATAATTTGAATCAAAAATTTCGGGGATTTACATGATGCATGAAACCTTCATTACATTTTACCTATACCACCTATGGAAGCTTAAGAAGAAGATTTGCTTAAGAAATCTTCAAGAAATATGTGTGGGAGCTCCAAAAAAATATAGGGGCAGCAAGGTTCCTTGCAAGAACAAGAGAGAAAGAAGAAAGAAAGAGAGGAAAAAGAGAGGAAAAGAAGGAGTAAAAGAGATGGGGTTTCAAATGAATGAAAATGACTAAATGAAAGGCATTAAATGGAGAGAGGAGGGTATTAAATGAAAAAGAAAAAAAAATAAAACAAGGGCAGAAATTGGATGCTGTCCACGTGAATTTGAGTGAGGAGAGAGAGGGTTTGTTTGAATTTTTTGACTAAAAATTGAATTGTGTAATAAATGGTGTGTGTAGCTTCTTTAAGAAGGAGTGAATATAATTAAATTGGTCAAAATATGAGTAAATAAAGGACAATGGCAGCCATAAATAGGGTCAAAAATCTGCCATCAATTGTGGGATAATGTGTAGAAAGATTGAAGTGAAAATGAAGTGATATGTGTAAGGTGTACTTGAAGGTATGGGTTGTAAAAGTACTTTATTAATAAAATAAAATAAAATTGGAAAATTTATTCCAAATAATTGTAGCAGATTATAATTAAAATTAAATAATTATTTGAATTATTTTAATATTTTAACAAATATGTTACCGGTATGATCAAAATACGCGAATATGGGCTATAAATAATATTTTTATTAGGGATGTGCAAGGTACAATTCGGTTCGGTTTGCACCTCGAACCGAACCGTACCATATTTTATGGTTCGGTTTTATTTTAAATTCCAACCTAAGCATACGGTTTGGTTCGTAATTTTTTCGAATCGAAAAAAACGGTTTGATACGGTTCGGTTTACGGTTCGAACCGTTTTTAGTCATAAAATAAAAATATATTTTATCGAAAAACTTCCATTATATATTTTTTATCACTAATGTAAATATAAACAACAATATTTTAAATTAATTATTTACTAAATAAATATATAAAACTTATAGAAGGAAAGGATTTCGTCCATTATAAAATTATAATTGTAACTAGTCTTATTTTTTTGAAAATATCTTGAACTATAATGGTATACTAGACTTTATCCCAATATAAGACATAAAATTTAATTCGTTGTATGCTTTTAACTAACATATTATTAATTATATAAATCAATAAGTAACTAAATAATAAAATTAGATTAATTAGTAAGACAAATATAAAAAAAATGTAGGAGTTAGAATACTAGAGGCAAAAATCTAAATTTATCTTATTTGTAGACAATATAACAATTAAAACATATTATAAAAATCTAATTTTATTCTAATGAATGATACATATCTAAATCACAAATCTTAAAAGCAATTAATGTTTTTAACATTAATTATTTTTAAGATTTGTGATTTAGATATGTATTATTCATAAAACAATTAAGAGTAACAATAATATATTTAATTTTTTTTTAAATATAAAACGGTTAGGTTCGGTTCGAACCATACGGTTCGGTTCATGGTCCCAAACCGAACCGCGAACCGTTTGCCCTTCACCGAACAGAACCGCGAACCGAACCGTTTCAAAAAAGAACCGAAATTTCGGTTCGGTCCGGTTCGGTTCACGGTACGATCGGTTTTTTTGCACATCCCTAATTTTTATAACCCGAAAAATTCTAAAAAATTATTTTATGAAAATAAAAATATTTTTCAATTATTAAATTATTTTATTTTATATTTAGTATCGGGTCTTAAACAGGATCTGATCCCGTAAAGACCCGAAACGAACTAAATTTTAGAAAAACAAAATTTTCTATAACATATAAAATATTTATCTAAAAATATAAGACTTTATAAGAATAATAAAATTTTGTAATAAAATAAAAATGAATAGTGCAAAAGACTAATCAATTACCGGTGATAATGGAAATACGAAAAAGGTTATAATTGTAACTTTTATAACCCGAAAAATTATATAACTAATATATTTAGAAATCTTATGAAATTACGAGTCTAACGGTACTATTGATATATTTTTGATATCTCGAGCCTCGGGACACGCTTTTCGAAGTCTGTATCATAACGGGTTCGAGATAGGTCAAAAATTTACCAATTTGATATTTTTTAACAGACTTATATTACTATGAGTTATTTTATATATTTAAACTACATCTCGGCCTCTAAGGTTAGGGGCGCTAGATTGCCGGACTTCCACTATTGTATTTCGGTTAGGGTTCCCGAGTGATTTTCCGGTTTAGACCTTTACCAATTTGGAAACTGATATTTATGTTTATATAACATATTTAATTTGAGAAATTTATTTTAAATTTTATTTTTGTAAGTATTTAATATCTCTTAATGTTTTCGGAATTCTTGAATTGAGTTATATTTTCGAAAGTCAATTGTTATTTGCTTTTAAATAATTTGTTTTTGAGCTTTATATTACCCATTTTTATAAGTCGGAGTTAAATATGAAATTTTTCGTACGTTGTGGTTTTGAATTTGAAGACCACTGAGTTTTTATTTTATTGTTTAAAGATTTTCATTTTCTCAAGATTAAGAAGTTTCTGAATTCGTTCGTGATTTAGGACTTATCGAAATTCGGTTTTAATTTGGAGTGATTTTTAGGGTTTATTTTCGAAGTTCATCTTGGAATTATTTACTGAAATTTTCCGGGGCTTACAGAAACCCTAAAATTGGATCCCAGTTTAAACCGAACTTTAAACAATTCCGATCACAGGATTTTATAAGAGAATTTTCAAAAACAAAAATAGAAAGTTCAATGATCATTCGATTTGAAAACCCGGACATGAGAAGATCCACCTATCCGATTCATGATATAAACCCCTCAATTTCTAGGGTAAAATTGGATTAAACCCTAACCTTATTCAAACCGGAGTTCCAAAAGTCAACAAAGGTTAAGACAATCAAACAATTTCAACTCCGGCAATCCCACGTTCTCAAACCCTAGAAACGAAATTAAGTTAATGGCTTAAAAATAGTTCGTAATAATATAGGATAACATAAAAATATCAGATTCGTGAATTTCGAGTGTCCTTCGGACTCAAACAGGATCAGTTCTAGAAAAGCATGTCCCGAAGCTCGGAATATTAAAAATATTCCAATAACACCAATGACTCGTAATTAAACAAGGATTTCAAAAATATCAGTTTTAGAATTTTTCGATGACTAAAAATAACAGATATAGCTCGTTACGCGTATTTTATTACTACCGGTATTTTATATGTCTAGTCTACTATTCATAGTACTTCCTACTATTCATTACTATTTCACTATCTCTACTTTTTCTTACACCTATTTCTTACTATCTACATACATATTTTCTTACTTTTTACATTACCTATACAAATTTATTCACATCAAACTTTATACTTTATTTCTTTTCTTTACAAAAATTACAAAAAAAAAAAATCATCTCTCTCTCTCTCATATAGGCGTCGGCCCCCCTCTTTCCCCCTCCATATTATTTTCTTTTCAATTTATTTTAATACATCAAAATTTCACTCCAAAAATTCTATAAATACTCCCTTCCTCCTTGATTCTTTCACACACTCATTTTACATAACAACTCTACCAAAATACTCTCTCAAAACCTCTCTCCAACAAATCTCTCATAAAACACTCTCTACCAATTCCTACAACTTCAAGAAGAAAATATCAAACACAAACCCATTCATCTCTTTCAAACCTTCCATTAAACCTTAGGCAAAATCCTACTTAAATTTCTTCATCATGTTCATACAACTTAGCATGAGCTTAGTGTATGTTTCTTAGGCTCATATGAGTTAAAGAAGCAACAATATGTTCATGTTTTGTTTTTATTCATGTTCCTATTTTAATTATTATGTTGTTGTTGTTATTGTTATTATTTTTGCTCTAATATAATATTATGTATACTATGTATATATATTATTTAGACATATAAGCTCATTGTTATTTATTTATTTCCAAGTCTTGCAATTTATTTATTTACTTGTTTTATGCAATTTATTAAGATGGTCTTTTAGTCTTAGACTTGTCCTATCAAGTCAAAACAATTTTTCTTTTCTTTTGGGACTAGTCATTCTTAGTCCGGGTTGCCTTGTGAAGCTAAGGCTCCCAATACATGATCGGGATACCTTGATGAAGTTAAGGTTCCCAATGCTTGACAATTTTATTATGTTTATTTACTTACAAGTAATTCCTTTCATCTTATTATGAATTATCTTTACTTTTTACATTGCTACATACTCATGCATGATTATAATGTTGTTGTCTTAAAAAATAAAAAATTGGTTCTTTCAAAAAGTAAAGGAGATTTTTTAACAAAAAGGAATTTTTTTTCAAAAGATCTAAGTTTTGTTTTTTTTCCAAAGGATAAGCTAATCATAATTTCTAGAAGAAAGTAGTTAAAGTAGATTTCTGCAAAAGAATAAAAGGAACTTATTTTTTTCTAAATCAAAAAACTAAATACCCATAAAGGAAGAATTTTTAACCATAATGTAGCATTGTAAAGACTATTAGCTATTTCGATCTTTGGTTTTAGCTGGGGTATGCCCCTAAGAATCATGTAACAGATCTTTGATTATTAATATTATGAACATTTTATTTCTAGATTCTTGTTGTTCAGTATTACTTGCTTAGACCACATTCCCAAAAGCGTCGCCTATTCCGTGCTAGATGCCTTACATATAATATTAAGACTTTTGTGTGACTAAGGTGGTCATTCTTGAGTCTTCGTATTATATGTGGCGAGATGCCACTTTTAGGGTACCCTTTGGGGCATGACACTGTAAGAACCCGCCCCTTACGAACCTGAATAACAAAATATTAGAAAGTTACAAAATGAAGCAAAACTAAGAGAGCTCATTTAAGCATGCACAGTTGAAGCAAAGATATTAGAGACAAACCAGTCAGTAGTCGCGTCGTTAGCCAGGAGAAGCTTCTCCAGTCCAAGGGATGATGCTTTCTTCTGGAGATAATCTGCAAGTTTAGTTCATCATCAGTGGTATGAATATTCATACATCGTAAGATAAACACCAGCATGCATACTAATGAACAAGGTATGCAACAAAACAATTGCCGTTGAACTAATAGAAGTTTTGCTAAACTTCTAATAACCAATTTATATGTAGACAGACAATCGAGAAAGGTTCGAAGTTCTTGTTTTTCCCTTTTACTTGACTTTGATCAAGTGAACTAGTGCTGGATATTAACTACACATAAATCATCTGGATATTGAATGAGTCCGGCTTCTATTTTCTATAAGTTGGAGGATAACAGGTAACTAGCAATAAAAAGCTTTCAGTAAGCTTAGATTATTGCATCTACCAATCCATGGTGCAAACCCCCAAATTTTTGGAATCGGTTTATCTTAAAACCCTAATCTGGAAGTCAATCGAAACCCTAAAGTCAACAAAACCCTAGTTAGACGTAATAGCTTAAGTCCGGAAATCCGGAATAAGCAACCCCAAGAAAGTAGTAGGAGTTTAGTATGTGGAATAGTGCGTAATTACCTAAGGAAGCTTAAAAAGATCAGTTTAGTAAAACCGCGAATCATTTTGAACCCAATCGGACACAGTTCTTGAAAAAACATGTCCCAAGGCTCATAATAGAAAAAAATATTGCGAATACACTGTTAGACTCGTAAAAATATAAGGATTTCAAAAATATCAGTTTCATAATGTTTCAGTAACTAAAAATAACAGATATCGCAATTATACGCGTATTTTCTTACTACTGGTACTTAGATTGTCATATCTACTTTACATTACACTATTCATTACTATTCTACACTATTCTTTTATCTTCACTTTTTCTTACACCTACTCTTACAAATACCATAACCTATAACATTTACTTTTTACCTTTCCCATAACTTTTTTTCACATCTACCTTACTTAATATTACATTTATTTAATAAAAATACAAAACAAAAAACTCTCTCTCCCAATGCATGACGGAGCTGTAAGTCCCCGAATTTTCGGATCCAAATTAAAGACCTAAACCCTAATAAGAAGTCAAACGGATTCTTAAGTCAACCAAAACCCTAGTTTACCATAACCGCTTAACTCCGGCATTGCCGTTTTCTCAAGCCCTAGAAAACGAAGTTAGAAAAGTTAGCTATTATAGTTCGTAATAGCTATAAGTTGTATAAAAATATCAGATTGAAGCAATTCGAGTGTCCTTCGAACCCGATCGGACATAGTTTTTGAAAAACGTGGTCGGAAGCCTGGAGTAGGAAAAATATTCCGAATATACCGTTAGACTCGTAAAAATATGAGATTCAAAAATATCAATTTCATAATTTTCGATAGCTGAAATATCAGATATGCTTTTATAGGCGTATTTTCTTACTACGGTATTAAATTGTCATGTCTACTTTTCCATTACACTATTTTCTACTATTCTATACTATTCATCTATCTCTACTTTTTCTTACAACCTACTCTTACAAACCATACACCTATTTCTTACACATTTTCATTTCCAATACAACTTCACATCTTTCATTTCTTACTTTTAATTAACAAAAAAATCAAATTTTGTCTTCCCCATGCCTAGAATTTGCGCCGGCCCCCTCTCATCCTCCCTCAATTTGTTTTATTTTTCATTTATTTAATTAACACAAATTATCTCCCACTTCTTTCATACCTTCACTTCTTTCGCACCACTTCTTCTCTAAAGTCATTATACCAAAATTTCTCTCAAAATCTTCAAGAGTTCTTTCAAGAAGTTCTTCTTAGTTTAGCTTCTTTTATGTAAGAATTCCTTCAAGATTTCTTTATGTTCATCTACTTAGTATGAGCTTAGTGTGTGTTTTCTAAAACCATGAAGGTTAAGAAAGCAACAATAGGCTCATACTTTGTTTTTGTTCATAATCATAACTCCTTTATGTTCATTTATGTTTCTTTTATGTTCATAACTATCTAATATATCTATATAACTATATATATATTTAGAGCATATAAGCTCATAGTCTTGCAATTTATTTACCTTTCATGCAATTTATTTACTTCATTGCAATTTATTTATTTCAAAGTTAATTTTAAGACTAGTCATTCTAGTCTTAGACTTGTCCTCATCAAGTCAAAACAATTCTTTTTCTTTTCCTTTTGGGACTAGTCTTTTCTTAGTCCCGGGGTACCTTGATGAAGCTAAGGTCCCAATACTTGATTTATTTCTTTATATGCTTTTCTTTTAAGTTATTATGTTCTTTACATATTTTCATAGCTTATGATTCATATTCATGCATGAACATAATGGTTTTGTCTCAACAAAATAAATGAAGGAAATGTTTTCTTAAGATAAAATGTTTTTCTCTAGAATAAAATATGGAGTTAATGTTTAGAGGAACTTATAAGAGATTTTACAAACATACAAAAGACTTATGAAGTAAACAAAAGTTTTACAATAACTTCATCTTTTTCTAAGAAACCCCTTTTCATTAAAATTAAATAATCCCAAGAAACAAGGAATAAAATATTCTTGTGAGAAAATTGTCATAACTTTTACAAAATTGTTGGAATCTAAGTTTAGAAAACAAAACCACTCCTTAGGAATTTAAAGAAACAAATTTAGAAAAAGAATATTTATCACAAATAACTCAAGGTCTTTCAAAAGTAAAATAAATATTCCAACAAAATCTCAAGTTCAAAGTCTTTTAAAACCTTACTTTCCATAAGTTGAGACAACTTCATTTACATTGGTTTGAGTCATTACATATATGTATATACCTTTCAAAAAGTTTACAAAATACTTGAAATATTTATCTTTTCAAATGAGCTTTGTTTACAAGAAGGAAAACAAGTTTTTGCAAATTCGTGGCAAATCTGGTCGCTATCTTTTCGGAACCCAAACGACCTAGTTTTATGAAAATAAGCTTAGAAATGCATAGATCTTTTCGAGTAGGTAGAAAACGGTATATTATACGCGAAATTCCGAGTTAAAATGAGCAAGTTATGGCCATTTTAAGTTGGAATTTCCTTCTATACGATTTTTACCGCGATTTTAAGAGAAATTTAGAATCTTCAAGAATAGAAGTTTTATGAAAGACTCATTTTGGGTATTTCATTTTTTAGGTGACGAGGGACCCGAGATCATCTATCCAGAGGATTATTTCGATTAGACCTACCGATTATGGAGTGAGTTAATTCTTTTCCTAAGTTACATTTCCTTGTTTGTGCTTGTAATTAGTGGAACTAGAAATTTAGGAAAAGATAAATGAACAAATGTTATGAAATAATTGTTGAATGAAAATTAAGTATATCGAAACGATATGTTAAAGTGTGACTTTTGTATTGATTTGATGAAATTATGGTTGATCACCTTTAACATGAATCCAACTTATATGGTTAAATGTTAAATTGAAATTCATTCATGCATATCATGCTTGTGAGTCGCATTTATTTCACTACTATTCTTCGTGTGGGGAAACGAGGAAGTGGTAGTGGTGGCTAGTAGGAGCCGGTAAGTCTACATGGGCCAGTAGGAGCCAGGAAGTCTACAGGGCAAGCAGGAGCCGGTAAATCTGCAAATATTGATGGTCGTATGGGCCTGTAACCACCCAACCCTTGTCATGGAGGGCGTTAAATCCATGCTACACTTGATTTCCGGTTATCTTGTGTATTTGGTTGATCATGTGATTGATGCATTACATATGCTTGAATTAAATAAACTTGGTTGTCATATGGAAATGTTATATAGTTAGGAATTATCTCACTAAGCTAGATTTGCTTATACCCTTATAGTTTTCTATTACAGTATGATTATCTATGGTTGGCCCCGAGGAGCCCAGTGTGCCAGGTATGAGCTTACGCTACTAGGAGTTTTTGGAGGAAGTTTATGTATTTTTAGTTTTGAACATAGACTTCTAGGAAAAATCTCTATAGTAGACGTATGTGATAGTTATGTTTATTTTGTTATTAGTATAGTTGATTAAAGACTTTAAGGCGGGGGAATGCCCCTAAGATGATGTACGAACTTATTATGGAATGAAGATCTTATGTTTATATATTTAAGTTTATGCTTGCTTTTGCTATCTATTTAAACGTAATACCCCTGTGAGTCTCCTACTATCTTGGAAGCACGCCTTGCATATGATATCGAAGCTCCTGCGTGACTACGGATTGTCATTCATTAGCTTTAATGTTATATGCGCGGACTGCCACGTTTAGGGTACCCTCTGGGGCGTGACAGTTTAAGTTGGTATCAGAGCGCAAGTTTTAGACATAAGATAGTAGAAATAGACCTTAAATAGATAGTAATAAGATAGAAACTCTAGCTTAAGATCTGATCCCCTTTTGTTTTGCTTGATAGTTGACTTTCCCAGGTCAAAGAAAAATCCCGACAATTCCTTAAAGACCATGACGAGACCTTCGTGAACTACCGTCTTAGACTGAGGGTCCTGTGTGAGGAGTTCGCTTTAGTCGGAAGGCCCAGGACCGCCCGCGAAATGTTCAAGTTATGGAAGAAAGGATTGAGACATTCCCTGTGGAGGAACTTACCCAACGAGCTGAGATTCGACGCTGTAAGCAATCGGAGATGGAGTGACGTAGAAGTCATTTATGTGGTTGAAAGAATGATGGTTTTCATGTACCGGGAGACCATGCTGCAACAAATGACCTTCATCTTGAAAGCGGAGGACGGACGGCAGGAACCAGACTTCCGGACCTGGAATAAGCTAGGACCTCTATACATCTACGCACATGACGAGTTAGCGGATCATACGGACTGGCTGAAGGCAGATGCCGAAGAGCGATTCTTTGGTATGCCGCTTACCGACGGATTGTCCCTACGCCATCAGAATACAATACTCAGCCCAACTCCGTCGGAATGCAGCTAGATGTTATCCCAGATGAGGACTTCATCATGGAGGAGGCCCAAGCAAACGAAGGGAATGGAGAGACAATGGTAGCACGGAAGGAGATCGAATGAGACTCGGAGCCTGAGGAGACCCAGTCTGCATCCCTCTGGGAAGACAGCCCTTTGATCCCCAGTCAGGCACCTCCCCGAAGGCTGAGCCAAGATGTACCCATGGAGACCATTGCAAGGAATAACCCAGTAATGATTTCCGATTCTGAGGAGGAAGGGAGAAGAAACAATGCTTTTGATCCAAATAGATTCCTGAGAAGCAATCCCAGACCCCCACAATGGCAATGGCACCAGGAAGAAGAAGGACAAGAGGAAACGAATGGCACGACCCGTGGAGAAAGGATTTCCGTACATGACGAAGTTTGGCCGTCTCAAGCAGAGATCACCTCACGATACGCGGAAGAGGATGACGGTTAGTCAATATCTACGACAATTTGTCAAAAGGCACAAAGGATCCACCAGCAGGAGTATGAACCCAGCACCATCCCGTGAAAAGAAGAAGTTGAAGAAGGAAGAAATGAAGAAGAAATGGAGCATAACCCGAGTCCAACATAGTCCTTTTCCTAGGCTTATCTTTGTCTTAATGCATTAATGATTTGCTTTTCTATGTTTTATTTGAACAATTATCTTTTTGATGAGAATGGTTTCCACCTTCTCCAAGTTATGTAAGGATTATTAATTTTCTCTTTCTATTTTGAATGCAAGAATTTTATGATGATTTGATGAATTCTGAATTTGATTGTTTTAATTATTTTATGGAATTTCGATATTTCATCTTTCCTTGTTGCGAAAATTTAAGAAGTATAAAATTTAACAGACGTGGTAGGAGAGGCAGAAGACGCGAACGTCGCGCTTCTAATAATATACCAGCAGAACCGGAGAATCCTCCGGCAGGACAACAAGCACCAAATCCCCCACCAATCAACAAGGAGATGTGTGGGCCATCAACCAACTAGCAGGGTTGGTCAATAATTTCATGCAAAATGCACGAAATGTGCCACCGCCTGCTGCAAATGCACCAGAAGCAACCGTTGAAGCACCTGCAGCCCCAGAAGCTGAGTCGCATACTGCCCCTTTACCAGCACCACCACGCCAGACCTTACAGAAGTTCCTTGCCGGACTTCATAAAAAGCAACAGATATTTCGACGGAAATTTTGGAAAGCCAGACGAAGCTGAAGACTGGCTAGCCCAGATCGAAAGATCGTTCGCCACGAAGTTCCCCATCATCTACGTCTGGATTATGGCACACATGTTGCGATTCAATGCCAGAATATGGTGGGAGTCGAAAAGCAGGGAATTGTTGCCACCGTGACCTGGGCAGTTTTTCGTAGAGAGTTTTTGGACAACTATTTCCCTGGGCTTAAGAGTACAATATAGTGGAGACTTTCTCCATATATCCCAGAAGGGAAGGAAATAGATGTCACGCCCCGCCCCCGCAGGCGACAAACGTGATGCCAGGGCAGGCAAACCCACAGGCCCCCTAGTGGTAATGGCCGACACCATCATTGCATCATGGTGACACCAACCAATGCATGCCCCAAAGGTACCAGGGGTACTATAGGTATTGTTACCCTTAGGCAGAGTTGAACCCAGTCTGTAGACTCTAGGATTCGAACCCCCACCTAAGGCTTTTGCCTGCCCCGAAGGCAGCACCTTTCACCAATTGAGCTGCAGCAAATCTTGGACCTACGCCGGCGGCTTTGATGCCAGTGTTGAGAAGAAACCCTATGAACGCCGGCAGCTTTCCTTCCAGCATTAAGAAAAACACTATTGTTCCCATCCTACGCCGTCTGTACGCCGGTGGCGTAGATTCTCCAGGAGGTGGCATACAATGTATTACAAGATAAGCTGGCAAATTTAAGTCCTAGGCTGGCGGCGTTCTTCACTAGGGATGCCGACCTTTATTACAGAAATTAAGAAAATAATCCAATTGATGCCAATCTTGTTCTAACACGAAATTGATCAAACTTAACCTATTTTTAACATCAACATAAAAGGCATATTAGGATCTAGTGGCTTGTGAACTTACGACTTAAAATTATTTATATTACATTTATCTCCCCCTAAAAGAATTTTCGTCCTCGAAAATTTACCTTAGTTATTGAAATATCTCGGGATATCTGGATCTGATGTTCTCCTCCAGTTCCTAAGTAGCTTCACGTTCTATTTGATTTGTCCACTGTACCCGAACATATCTGATAACCTTATTCCTCAAAATTTTCTCCTTAGAATCAACAACTTTTATTGGCTTTTCCAATGTGGTAAGATTTGGTTGAACATCTAATGGTTCAAGAGCAATGACTTCATTCGGATCTCGGACATACTTTCTAAGCATTGACACATGGAACACATTGTGTACTCCTTCTAGGTCAGGCGGTAAGGCCAATTTGTAAGCCATGTCGCCTATCCTTTCTAATATTTCGTACGGTCCCACGTATCGAGGGTTTAATTTTCCTCGTAGTCTAAATCTAACAACCCTTTTTGTTGGTTATATCTTAAGCAACACATGCTCACCCACTTCAAATTCCAAGGGTCTTCTTCTTTTGTCCGCATAGCTCTTTTGTGGACTCTGAGCAGTTTGTAACCTTTGTCTGATCATACTAATTTTATCGACTGCATCCTGAACCAACTCGGGTCCCAATAATTGTCTTTCACCTACTTCATCCTAATGAATATGTGATCTGCACTTTCTCCCATACAACGCTTCAAGTGGAGGCATACCGATCGAAGCTTGATAGCTATTATTATATGAAAACTCTATTAAAGGCAAATACTCATTCCAAGCACCTTTAAAGTCCAATACGCATGCCCTCAACATGTCCTCTAAAGTCTGAATAGTCCTTTCCGACTAACCATCTGTCTGTGGGTGATAAGCCGTACTAAATACCACTTTCGTTCCCAACTCCTGATGTAGACTCTTCCAAAATCTTCCGACAAACCTCGTGTCTCGATCTGATGTAATGGATACCGACACTCCATGCAATCTCACAATTTCACTGATGTACAACTGAGCTAACCGTTCCAACTTATACCGGTCTTGATAGGTATGAAATGAGCCGCTTTCGTGAGATGATCCACAATAACCCAAATCGAATCAAACTTCTCTTTTACCTTGGGTAAAGCGGAAACGAAATCCATCGTGATATGTTCCCACTTCCACTGTGGTATTGACAACGGTTTCAACTCTCTTGCCGGTCTCCGGTGTTCGATATTTATCATTTGACACGTGTGACACTTAGAGACGTATTCTGCAATTTCCTTTTTCATGTTATTCCACCAATACAACCTTTTCAAGTCCTGGTACATCTTGTTCCCTCCTGGATGTATGGAATAACTAGAATAGTGTGCTTCCTTTAGCATTTCTTTCTTTAAATCTCCTTGGATTGGCACACATAACCTTCCTTTGTACCGTAAAATACCTTCATCATCAATATAAAATTCTGGTGCTCGTCCCATTTCCATTCTTCTTTTGATCTCCAATATATTCTGATCATCTGACTGACCCGTTTTAATTCTATCCACAAGAGTAGGTTGTATTCTCATATTAGCCAAACGTTCACCTACTTGTCTTGCGATTATCTCTAATTCAAATTTCCTCATTTCATCAAGCAGATGTCGTTCTGTAGTAACTATAGCTGCCAAATTCTCTACCCTTCCTGCTCAATGCATCTCCACGACATTTGCTTTCCCTAGTTATACTGCATGTCGATGTCGTAGTCCTTAATTAATTCATGCCACCTTCGCTGTCTCATATTCAATTCTCTCTGCGTGAATATATTTGAGACTCTTGTGATCTGTGTACACTTTGCATTTCTCACCATACAGATAATGTCTCCAAAGTTTCAAAGCGTGTACAACTGCCGCTAGTTCCAAGTCATGTGTAGGATAATTCTTCTCGTACGGTTTCAACTGTCTCGAGGCATATGCAATAACCTTGTCCCCTTGCATCAAAACACATCCTAAACCCTGAAGTAAGGCATCACTATAGATTGCATATTCCTCACCACTCACTGGCAATGCCAATACTGGTGCTTTTACTAATCTGTCTTTCAACAACTGGAAACTATCTTCATACTTCTTGCACCATTCGTATATAATTCCTTTCTGTGTCAATCTCGTCAAAGGACTGGCAATCTTGGAAAAATCTTTCATAAATCGCCTATAATGACCTGCCATTCCCAGAAAACTTCTGATTTCTAACATAGTTTTAGGTCTTGGCCATTCAACCATTGCTTTGATTTTCTCGGGGTCTACCGATATTCTACTTCCATTTACTATATGCCCCAAGAATGATACCTGCTCCAAACAAAACTCACATTTTGAAAATTTAGCATATAACCGCTCCTCTTTCCATTATTCAAACCAATCTTAAATGTTCCTCATGTTCTTCCTTATTTCTCGAGTATACCAAAACATCATCTATGAATACCACCATAAACATATCAAGGTATTCTCTAAAAACTCGATTCATTAGATCCATGAACACTGCTGGAGCATTCGTTAACCCAAAAGGCATGACCACGAATCGTAGTGTCCATATCCCGTTCTGAAAGCAGTTTTCTGAATATCCTCTGCCTTTATTCTCACTGATGATATCCATATCTCAGATCAATCTTAGAGAAAACTGAAGCTCCTACTAACTGATCAAATAGGTCGTCAATCCTTGGTAACCGTACTTATTCTTTATTGTTACCTGATTTAACTCCCTGTAATCTATACATAACCGCATACTTCCATCTTCTTCTTAACGAATAGTACTGGAGCTCCCCATGGCGATACACTGGGTCGTATAAACTTTTTCTTTAGCAGATCATCCAATTGCACCTTAAGCTCTGCCAATTCGGTAGGAGCCATTCTATAGGGTGCTTTTGATATCGGTGTAGTTCTTGGCACCAAATCTATTCCAAACTCCACTTCCCTCATAGGTAATCCAGGTAAATCATCTGGAAAAACTTCTGGATACTCACTCACAACCGGTATATCTGTCACTTTCACCATCTGTTTATCTTCCTTTATCATCGATGCCAAAACTGGTTTACCCCACAACTCATAAGTTGGTAGTACTGGGGGTCTTTGTACCACTAACTTATACTTAAACCGATCTCCCTCAGGTAAATCAAACTCTATCACTAGGTGATGGCAATCTATCACAGCATGATATTTTGCTAACCAGTCTATTCCCAGAATACTATCAAAATCCACCATATCAATCACAATCAAATCAGTAGGTAGATACATATTTTTCTATCACAATATCTACAGACCTACAAACTTTATCCAAAACAGATCCAGAACCCAAAGGAGTACTAATAGATACCACATTAGACCTGATCTCCACACATAAACCACATGTACTCACAAAAGATTCAGATATGCATGAGAAGCTAGCACCAGTATCAAATAAAATATAGGCATTATGCTGTAGTATAGGTAACATACCCGCAACAGTGGCTATAGAAGCTGTCTCACTCCTCTGAAGAGCATAAATCTTAGCTGGTGCTCGCTGACTCTATCCATGGGAAACTCTGCCCATATATCCCTCTTTGCAGTCCACTGCTCTGTGTCCTCTCTGACCACATTTAAAACAGCTGTGTAACTGTCTTCTCTGTGCAAACATTGCTTTTATGTCCCAACTTTCCACATGAAAAACATGCGTTCTCTATCCACTTGCAGTCTCTCAAGTCGTGTGGCCCAAGGCATCTAGGGCATCTCTTGTCAGAACTCTGCCTTACAGATTTGTACTGCTGCACAAATGGTCTCTTTCCTTTATCTTGAGTAACAACACTGACAGCCGGTCTCTTCCCTAAATATACTTGATTCCTTAGTGGTTCCCGGCTCTTGATTCTACTCAAACCCTGCTCAATCATCTTAGCCTTGTTCACACACTGCTGCATAATTGCTCAGATCCATCAAGTTCACCTGGTACTGTATCTCCGGTTCCAATCCAGTGATGAATCGACTAACTTTTGCTTCCTCACTTTCTTTCAGTGCATCTGGTAGAAACCTTATCAGTCTGTGTAACTCAGCCTCATATTCCTCAACTGAAAGCTTTCCTTGCTGCAGCGTATAATAATCTTGCAACATCTTTTGTTTAATGCTGTCGGGGAAGTATTCTCTGAAGAAAGCCTAGTGAAACATCTGCCATGTGATCATCCCTAGCATGTGTCTCTTAGTACTCGCCCACCAGTTATTTGCTCTGCCAGACAGCAAATATGATGCATATTCCACTTTCTTGTTCTTAGGAATGTCCAATGCTGCAAATGTTTTCTCTACTTCCTCTATCCACACCTGAGCTTCCAATGGTTTTCCCGGCACTGGCTCAAACTTGTGAACTAAATCCACAAACTTGTTAAGGCTCAGCACATCTGGATGTCGGGCTCTATTACCCCCATGTCCATGCAGCCTTTGAGTCTCTTGCCTCTAAGCATCAGTATTTTCTTGAACTATCTGTGTCACGCCTCGAAGGGTACCATAAACGTGGCAGCCCGCCACATATAATATCAAGGCTTAAGAATGGCTACCTTAGTCATGCGAAAGCCTTAGTATTATATGTAAGGCATCTAACACAGTAATAGGAGACGCTTTTGGGAAGCATAGTTTAAGCAAGTGAAGATAAACATACAAGGATCCAGAAATAAAGTATATCATATCATAAATAACCAAAGGTCTGTTACATACTTTCTTAGGGGCATACCCCCGCTAATTCCAAGTATCGAGATAAACTTCATAACATCCAAAATACTACATCAAAGATTTCAAAGGAATTCTAATCTAATTCTTCGAGTAGATTTCCTCCAAAAGCTTCAATATAAAACGTACACGGATATGGGAAGGCCTCGGGCTCAAAAATAGGTGTTCCTGAGAATACAAATATCTATATGGGTGTAAGCTTATGGGCTTAGTGAGTAAATCCCAAAATTCATACTCAAGGAAAATTATCAACCAAGTATATTATTCAAACATATGAAATGCAACAACCACGTGAGCATACAAGACATATGACTTTCCGGGAATCATATGTTGAATGAATTACGCCCTTCATTCGGGGTTGGGTATTCAGGCCAATTACAGCCACAACTTTTAAAAATACTTTTATAGATCTTATCGGCTCCTATACGCCATCAAAAACTTATAGTTATTACAGGCTCCTACTAGCCACCAAAAACTTGTAGTTATTACAGGCTCCTACTAGTCATCAAATTAAGTAGTTCTTACTAGCTTCTACTCGCCACTTACATGATATACCGGTTATGTCTACCACCACTATTATACACTTGTCCCACCAATTGTATAGTAGTGAATGCAATGTGACTCAACATATGAAGTGCATGAGTAATTTCTTTAATTAAAGTCTAGTAGTTACATTTAACTTCTTTCAAGTGATCAACCAATTTCAAACACTTCAAGATATTAATGCACATACAACTTTATTATAAACAAATCGAGTTTCGATATACTTAGTATTCATTCAACATATTATCATATACTTCCTTTTGATTTTGCCTAAATTCTAGTGCAACTAATTTTACAAGCACAATCAAGAGTATGAGAAAATTAACGGGAAGTAACTCACTCGGCCATGATGACACCTTTCTTGAATTGGATGGGTCGTTCGGAAATTCCACTTAATCATAGTAATCCTCGGGATACGAACAATCCTCCTCGTGATTATCTAATCAAGAAGAATACCCAAAATGAGTATTTCATGAAATTCTATTCTTTGAGATTCTAAACTTTTCTTAAAATCGTAGTAAAATCGCATATGGGGAAATTCCAACTTAAAATGGCCATAACTTGCTCATTTTAACTCGGAATTTCGCGTATAATATATCGTTTTCTACCTACTCGAAAAGATCTACGCATTTCTAAGCTTATTTCCATAAAAATAAGTCGTTTGGGTTCCGAAAAGGCAGTGGCTAAATTTGCCACGAATTTTGCAAAAACTTGTTATCCTTCTTGTAAACAAAGTTCATTTGAAAAGATAATTATTTCAATTATTTTGTAAACTTTTGAAAGGTATATATTTATATGTAATGACTCATAACGAATGTATGAAGTAAATGGAGTTGTCTCAACTTATAAAAATTAAGGTTTTAAAAGATTTTGATCTTGATATTCTATTGAACATTTATTTTACTTTTTGAAAAGATCTTTTAGTTATTAAGATGAATATTCTATTTTTTTTAAATGAAATATTTTGTAATTATTTTAATTTCCTAAAGTGTGGTTTTATTTTCTAAACTTGGATTTCAAAAGTAGCAAAATGACATTTTATTCCTTGTAATGATTCCAAAAGAATTTCTACTTCTTGATAAAAGATAAGTTTTCATAAACCTTTTGTTTATGTAAGAAAAACATTCCCATACATGTTCATGGGTTTTTAAGAAATCCATTTTCCATATTTATTTCTTTTAGAAAGAATTTTTAATTCAAGAAAAACACTTCCTCATTTATTTTGTTGAGACAAAAACATTATGTTCATGCATGAATATGAATCATAACTATAGAAATATAAAGGAACATAATAACTTGAAAGCTTAAATAAATAATAAAGTAAATCAAGTATTTGGACCTTAGCTTCATCAAGGTACCCCGGGACTAGAAAAGACTAGTCCCGAAAAGAAGAGAAATTGTTTTGACTTGATGAGGACAAGTCTAAGACTAGAATAACTAGTCTTAAAATCAACTTGAAATTAAATAAAGTGCAATGAAGTAAATAAATTGCATGAAAGATAAATAAATTGTAAGACAATGAGCTTATATGCTCTAAATAATATATATAGTTATATAGATATATTAGATAGTAAAGAACATAAAAGAAACATAATTGAACATAGAGGAATTATGTTTATGAACAAAAACAAAGCATGAACCTAATGTTGCTTTCTTAACCTTCATGGTTTTAGAAAACACACACTAAGCTCATACTAAGTAGATGAACATGAAGAATTCTTGAGAATTTTCTTACCTAAAGGAAGCTAACCTAAGGAGACTTCTCTTGAGAGAATTTGGAGAGAAATTTTTGTAGAGTAACTTTAGAGAAGAAGAGGTGTGAAAGAAGTGAAGGTATGAGGGGGTATTTATAGGAAAATGTGGAGATAATTTGTGTTAATTAAATAATTGAAAAATAAAACAATTAGAGGATAGAGAGAGAGGCCGGGCCAAACATGCATGGGGGAGAGGAAAAATTAATTTTTTGTCTTTTGATTAATTAAAAGTAAGAAATGAAAGATGTGAAATTGTATTGGAAATGAAAAAGTGTAAGAAATAGGTGTATAGGTTGTAAGAGTAGGTTGTAAGAAAAAGTAGAGATATGAATAGTGTAGAATAGTAGAAAATAGTGTAATGTAAAAGTAGACATGACATTTAAATACCGTAGTAAGAAAATACGCGTATAAAAAGCGATATCTGATATTTCTAGCTACCGAAAAATTACGAAATTGATATTTTTGGAAATCTCATATTTTACGAGTCTAACGGTATATTCGGAATATTTTTTCCTATTCCGGCTTCCGGACACGTCTTTCAAGAATCATGTCCGACGTCGGGTTCAAAGGACACTCGATTTTGAAAACAGATATTTTTTATAAAACCTATAACTATTACGAACTATTACAACTAATTTTTCCAACTTCGTTTTCTAGGGCTTGAGAAAACGGCAATGCCGAGTCAAACAGTTACGGTAAACTAGGGTTTTGTTTGACTTAAGAATCCGTTTGACTTCCGATTAGGGTTTAGGTCTTTAATTTGGATCCAAAAATTTCGGGGATTTACAATCTGCATGTCTCTCCTCATATCCTGTTGCTGCTGACCTACCACTCCTATCAATGCATTCACACCCTGCATAAGCTGTGTTACATCCACTAGCGCTTGTCTTGCTGGTGGAGGTGGTAAATTCTCATTGCGAGCCTGATGTTCCTCTTCATTTTCCTCAGTATTTCTTCTCCTGAGCGGCATTCTAAAATAAACAAAACCTTATAGATTAGAATAAGGGTGTCCAACTTGATTTAACAACTTAAATCTAACATCAATAGCTTAACTTGACAACAACCCTATTTATCTACCCCTGTCATCTTATCTCACCGTCCTAAGGAGTCAAAACTTAGGTCTACTAGATTTAAAACCTATTGCTCTGATACCAATTAAGTTGTAACGCCCTAACCTATTGGCATTACAACCCGCCACGTGTTCTCTCTTAATAGAACACGCTAAGGCTATAATTTCCACAAACAACACGAATATCACCTGTATAACTCTCAAGGTATATATAAAAAAAAATATATATGTAGTCCTCAATAAATAATTCATATGATAAGTATGTAATCCCCATAATCAACCAACTAGACATTGTTGACATAACTGCAGGTCAACAACTCAAACCATGCCCTAAAACTGTCACCACATGAAATCTCCAAACACAGCTTAAAATTTCAATAAACAAAATATAAACTAATCATTAAAGTCTTCTCTGATCCATCCTATATCATCTATGACTATATAACTAGTCATCAATCAGGGTAATCAGGACCGCTAACGCCATCCCCATCCACATAGATGAATCAAATCCAAAAGATCGTAAATCACATATCATAACACTTGCACCTGAAAGTAATAGAATGAGCGGCGAAGCCCAATGCGATAATATCCAATCCAGTTCAAGCAAGATTATGCAAAAACAACATGTATAAATAAGCAACTAAACTAAATGCATACAATAGTTTATTATCTATTTTAGTTCAGCAAAACAACACAGTTCCAGACTAGTATACATAAATCCTGAACCCAGAGTAACTCAGACTCTGTTATAAAAACAACCAACTGATTTGAAAATAAGTAATCCTATATACCTATATGGATGAGCGGGTAACTCCCCAAACATCCTAATCCTGAACACTTAATTTCTACCAGAATCATTTCTTAGCACGATCCACTCAGGACAACCTCACACTAAGATCATCAGGTGCCTCACCAGTATCACTGTCTGCCAGGTCTCACTACTGGTCAAAAAGCCAACCACAACCAAACAGATAATTATTAAGCTGAATATTATAAGTTCCATTATGCAGTTTGTTCCTACACATTCACAAAATTTCTAATCTACAAGCACACACATCAAACAATGGATTGGTCGTACCTTTCTAAATTTCAGGAATCCAAATCAAATCCTCAGAATTTGATACCAACAACACAAAGTCAACCCAAACTCTAGAAATTATTATATCCAAATCAACCACAGTTTCACAACTCCAATGTCCTGTTACACAATATATATAATATATATATATCAACAGACATGATCGCAATCTCTTAACATAAAACAACCTATCTAAACTAACCTGATACAGAACTTCCCAAACTCGAATTATACTGATCAATAACCCCAAGCACCTCCAATAATATCAAAGAACGGATATTTCAAATCCTTAAATCAGAATTTCCACCAAAACCCTATAAAACATTTCATATGATCAATATCGAAATATCAAAGCTGTCCAATTTCGTATAAAGAGGATTCAAAACTTATACTTACTGATATGGAACGTATGATACTTGTTTCTTATCTTCCTATTCTGATCAAAACAAGAGCTAGGGTTTATTCTTCGAAATCCTTCATAAAATATTCATCCAAACCCTAAGATACTTATACAAATTTGTATATAATCCAAATGAGAAGGTTAAGATCACTTACTTTTAATTAGAAACACCCTCCGAATGATTCTCCAGGCCTAAATCACCAAGAACGCTTCAAAACTCTCTTATACGAAGGGGATAGTTATAAGGAAATGTCTGTCGAAAATGATTTTCGCGTCTCGTATTTATAGAAATTTGGTCATATGCCGGCGTACCTGCAGATTTTGCCGGCTTACACTATACGCTGGCCAGATCTACACGAAGGCGGCAGCGTTCATCGGGCTTTGATTCCCAGAATTCAAATCGTCCCTTCATACGCGGCAAATCTTGGACCTACGCCGGCGGCTTTGATGCCGGTGTTGAGAAAAACCCTATGAACCGGCAGCTTTCCTCCAGCGTTAAGAAAAACGCTACTATTCCATCCTACGCCGTCTGTACGCCAGCGCGTAGATTCTCAGGAGGCGGCGTACAATGTATTACAGAGTAAGCTGGCAAATTTAAGTCCTAGGCCGGCGGCGTTCTTCACCAGGGATGCCGACCTTTATTACATAAATTAAGAAAATAATCCAATTGATGCCAATCTTGTTCTAACACGAAATTGATCAAACTTAACCTATTTTTAACATCAACATAAAAGGCATATTAGAATCTAGTGGCTTGTGAACACTTACGACTTAAAATTATTTAGTATATTACACATACAATGCAACAATCACGTGATTACGCAAATATATATAGTTATCTGGAAACCATATATAGAACGGATTTACCCCTCCGTATCAAAGGTTAGGGAATCGGGTTGAAGATCCTCGATCTTCTACTGCTAGTCCCAGGTCCTCACCCACAGCGTTCGGTTGGCTCGGCTTCAAACCTAGAGTGCTTTCCCCGAGCGATTTGGATTCTCCAGGAAGGAACATGGCCCATGTCACCGCACGATCACAGCCAATCCAACTCTACGCGTAGGAGTAGCAGCCTTTCAAAAGAGATGTGAATCGATTGATACTATGCGTAAGTGTTTCATTTTTCTTAAGCCAAACCTTATTAAGTTTTATTAGGGGGTGATCATTCAATTTAGCAATTAATAAGCAGTCATAGCAAGTAAACAAAATTATTTAAACAAATAGTTTGAAGTTGCGATATTCTTAATTCTCATTTCACGCATAAACATAGAATCACATAAATACTCATAATCCCGAAATCCCAAATATATCCATTTTTATCTTCTCTTAGTATACTAATGCTACTACTTTACAAGCACAAGCAAGGTAACGAATTTAAGAGGAATAACTCACTCGTCCATTTCGCGATCTTCTTAGTCGTAGTAATCCTCAAGAAGGGTAATCTCATATCTTTCGTCACCTAGACAAAAGAAATATCCGGGGTAATTATTTCATAAATATTCCACTTGAACTTTCTAATTCGATTTCACTATGTCCGTCAAATTCGTATATAATGAAATTCCAATTTAAAATGGTCATAACTTGCTCATTTTAACTCAGAATTTCGTATATAATATACCGTTTTCTACCTATTCGAAAAGATCTACCATTTCTAAGGTTATCTTTGTCATATAAGGTCATTGGGGTTCCGAAAACGTTGGGTACAGATTTAAAACGAATATTTCTAAACTTTTGCAAATCCATTTTCTAACTCAACTTCATTCAAAAATCCTTTAGTAAAAAAAATATAGATATATATATATAATTGATAAATCCTTTGAGCATATAGATAAGCTCACTTTATATGCAAAATTTCTAATGGTAGTGTCTCAACAATTTATTTCATACAACAATTCATTTTGAGTTGTTAAAACCTTAACTTTGACAATTTCTTTTCAAGTCTTTTGAAGAAACTTTATATTTTCATAGGTTATTATAAATGGGTATATTCTTACTTTATTTTCTTCATTCCTTTTCCAAAAACAAGTAAATTTTTCTTTAATCTTTAGTCTTGCATAAATTTTACTTCTAGTGATAAAGATCAAATTTATCAAAAGTGTATCAAGTTGTTGGAAACCCTTTTATGAATTTGTGTTTGGAATGGTTTTAGAGATTGAGTCTTGTCTTCTTATATTTATTATATAAGTTTTTGTTTTCTAAAACTTGTTCTTTTATTTCTTTTGAAAAGAATCCTCTTTATTAATAAAATCCTTTGTTTTTAATCTTACCCTATTCATATTCCTTGATAATAAGTTTTCTTTTTTAGAAGCTTGAAAATCATTATTTTCCTAAGTGGGTTTATAATTTTGTTGAATTCATCTTAACTTTGAAAACTAGTTTGTTTCATAGCTTTCTTATGGAGTGAAAAAGAGTTTAAATCTTAAGCTTTTTGTAAAAACTTTGAATATTAACAAATTATTTTACTAAAACTTAGGTTACCATAATATACAAAGAAAATATTTATTCCTTATGTTTCTTTGGTAAAGTTATCTTTGTTATTTGAGAAAAACTTGAGAGAAAACTTGTATTACTTTATTTTTATGTTGTTGATAATAACTTCATTATTTTGTGACAAATCACATAATAGAAAATTTGGTTTTAAGTTCCTTTAGTAAAGTAAAATTCTAATTTCAAATTAGTTGAGACAATATCATTATGTAGATGCAAGTATTATGAGCATGTAAAATAATAAAAAATAAGAAAATACTAGAAACAAATAATAAGCAAGAAAGTAAAATATTAAGTATTGGGAACCTTAGCTTCATCAAGATATCCCGATCAAGTATTGGGAGCCTTAGTTTCATCAAGGCATCCCAAGACTAAGGATGGACTAGTCCCAAAAGATTATTTGCATTATAACAACAATAAAATCAACATAAAATGATAAAATAGGAAGTTTATGTACAAGAGCAAAACATGAACATGTTGTTACTTTTACTACTCATATGAGTTTCAAAACAAGACCATAGTCATGTAAAGTTACATGACATAAGAAAATAAATGGTTGGAAGAAATCTTTACCTAAAGTGTTTATGTGGTATGAAGATGGTAGATGAAAGGGGTATTATGTGAGTAGTGATATATGGTAGATAGTTTATGTATAAGGAATGATTTTTGTGAGGAATTGGTTTAAGAGAGTTTTGGTAGGGAGAATTCTTAAAGAGAGGATTTGTGGAGAGATTTTGAGAGAGTTTTGGTAGTGAAATGAATTGTGTGAAAGAATGAAGGAAGAATGGGGTATTTATAGAATTTTAGAGTGAAAATTAGATGTAATTAAATAAAATGGAAAAGAAAATAAATTGTGATGGATGGAGAGAGAGAGGCCGGTTTGCTTTAGTAGAGGGGAAGAAATTGATTTGTTTATTTTTTTGTAATAAAAGAAGTAATATGTGAAGTGTGATGTAAATAAAGTTGTATTGGAAATATAAAAAGTAAGAAATAGGTATGTAGGTAGTAAGAAATAGGTGTAAGAAAAAGTAGACATAGTGAAATAGTAATAAATAGTAGAAAAGTACTATGAATAATAGACTAGACAATTAAAGTACTGGTAGTTATAAAAATATGCGTAATAATACGATATCTGTAATTTTTAGCTACCAAAAAATTCTAAAACTGATATTTTTGAAAACCTTATATTTTTACGAGTCTATTGGTGTTAATAAAATATTTTTAATATTCCGAGCTTCGGGACATGCTTTTCGAGAACTAATCCTGTTTGAGTCCGAAGGACACTCGAAATTCGCGAATCAGATATTTTTATGTTACCCTATGTTATTACGAACCATTTTAAGCCATTAACTTAATTTCGTTTTCTAGGGTTTGAGAATGTGGGATTGCCGGATCTTAAGCACTAGGGTTTGTCATAAGCTTTGTTGACTTTTAGAGTTCTGGTTTGACTTCGGTTTTGTTGAGTTATTCGTAAGATCATAAAATTTTTGAGTTTTGACCGTTTTATATTTTTATGTCGATATATATGGTTTTTTTCTTATTTTATTTGTGATTATTTAATAGTCTTTAGTTCTCGGGATCATTTAACCGAGTTTAGGGTTATGAGTTGACTCAGTTTGGCTTTTGGTAAAAATTGAAATTTCTGATTCTGAAATTTACCAAAGGATTTAAGATCTTATCATTTTTTTGTTAAGGTATTTGGATATATCATTTTGATTTGCGTTTTAGGAATCAGGTAGATGATTTGGTTGGCGTACGGATGTTGATTCAACCGATAGTTGGATTTTATATTTTGTTTCAAGGGTTCTCGTTTTCTCAAGACTAAGAATTCTTGTGTTTGACTTGATTTAGAAATTGGTTTTAACTTGAGTCGATTTTTGGGATTTAAATTTTTAATATTATGCTTCTAGGATTATTTTTTATGAATTATGAAATTTTCAGGGGTTTACAGATTGTTAAATTACCATATAAAACTATATGATAAAAATATGTAACAAATGAAAGAGTTTTGGCTTAAATTATATAGAAGATAGAAAGAATATATTTAAATAACAATGATGATTCTTTCCTTTAGTCAATATTCTTAAATGCAATGGTAAGTCAATTTCCTTAAATAAATGATCAAATAATAATATTAGAGAGATTGATAAATTACCATATAGAGGTATATGATAAAAATGTGCAACGAATGAAAGAGTTCTATCTTAAATTATATAGATAGATATATAATAAATAGATAATGATTCTTTTCTTTAGTCAATATTCTTAAATGCAATGATAAGTTTATTTCCTTAAATAAAATGATCAAATATTAATATAAGAGAGATTGATAAATTACAATACAAAACTATATGATAAAATGTGCAACGAATGAAAGAGTTTTGGCTTAAATTATATAGAAGATATAGATAGATAGATAGAAGATAGAAAGAATAGATTGAAATAGCAATGATGATTTTTTTCTTTAGTCAATATTTTTAAACACAAGGACAAGTTTATTTCCTTAAATAAAATGATTAAATAATAATATTAGAGAGATTAATCAATTACCATATAAAACTAGATGATAAAAATGTGTGACGAATGAAAGGTTTCTGGCTTAAATTATATAGAAGAAGATATGTAGATAGATAGATATAGATTAAATAGCAATGATGATTCTTTTTTTTAGTCAATATTATTAAATGCAATGATAAGTTTATTTCCTTAAATAAAATGATCAAATATTAATATTAGACGGATTAATAAATTACCATACAAAACTATATGATAAAATGTGCAACGAATGAAGGAGTTTTGGCTTAATTATATAGATATGATAGATACATAGAAGATAGAAAGATTAGATTTAAATAGTAATGATGATTCTTTTCTTTAGTCAACATTCTTAAATGCAATAATAAGTAATTAATTCACACTTATGGCATTGACTGAATAATTATTCATTTTCCTTTGGCACTCATACCCTCCTTTATTCTCTCTTACGACTTTCCTTCGTCTTTCTTTTACTTTCCTTTTTTGTGCCATCCGCATTCGTTTCGTCTTCCATCATTCAACACCTCTCTCTCAATAACTCTTTTTATAGCCTCTAACTCTCTATATATACTCCTACTCCCTTTTAATTTGATGAAGAAATAATAATAAAAAAAAAACACGAGCTTGATCATATTCTCAATTAAAATATTTTTAAAAAAAAACCCCATGGCAGCAAGCATTAATTCCTTCGTCATCGAATTCTTCTCTTTCTTCAGCTGCTTCGTTTTCCCAGAAACGACTGACAATCACAGCTGTGAAAAACCGACCAAGAAGCAAAGCCTCGCGGGTCTCGCTCTTCAAACCCCCAAAAGCACACTCTTCCTCATGGCCCTACATCAAGCACATTTTCTCCAAAACCAAAACACACAATGACCAGATACTATCGAGATTCGAAGAACACAAGGAGATGTGCATGCCGACAGCAACGAGCTGCTGAGGTTCCATTGTTCGATGTTCATAGGGCTTGATGGAGAGAGAGTTCCTTTAATAAAGACTAAAGCACTTGAATTTACTAGTTAAATTTCAATTGAACTATGCATGTACTTTTTAGTAACACCGAAACTAATAAAATTTTACTTATTTATTTATTCCAAAAGTCAAAGCACATCATTGTATACTTGTGTCCGCAAGCAACACTTTGATTTAATTTGTTACATCATACTTTTTTTTTTTAGTCGCCATTACACCATACGTTATGTTAAGGAAGAGACATTAAAGAAAAGTACGTAAGGGAAAATTTTTTTAGAATACCATTTGAGCAATAAGCTTTCTGTCCTCTATATATGTAGCCTGGAAGTATTTGCTTCAGTTGATTTGTCTTATCCCTTTCTTCTTGTTGGAAATAAAAATTTAGGGCCTTTAAGGATTGCCTCTTTTCTATACCACCACCCACCCCACCCCCCACCCCCACTCCACCCCCTCCCCCCCCCCCCCCCCCCCTTCCCCGCCAAACAACACCAAATATTTATTTGTATCCATTATGAATCTATTAGAAATCTAAAATTTCAAAAACTATTGTATCTTATTTGTTTCTATTTCAAACTTGATGTTTGAATGGATTGTCTTTTTAGTATCTTATCATTCATTGGGAAATGAAAATTGAGAAATAAAAGTTTACTTACCATTAAGGTAAAAGATTTTAAAATATAATATCATTACTGAAAAATGAATTTTGATTGGAATTTTTTTTTCCATATTTTACTTTTGCAAATGCATGTTTTGAAGGTAATATCTACTATAAAAAAGATGAAAATAAGATATACCAAAAAGGCATATTTTAGATTCTATTCAGTTTAGATGTCTCATGCCTATCCTATATTTTTTATGGTGAATTCTTTCTTTAGTGAAATGAATAGATGGTTACTTATTAGGCAAAAACTCCTAGTAATTCTGCCTGATTTCTTGATCAATCAGTAAGATGGTGTTGAATGGAAACCAGGACTGTGGAATAAAACCTATTAGATAAGTATAGTCAAATCGGATCTTTGAAATTTTTATCTAGAGCACTGCTCTATTTTTAAATTCTTTGGTTGTTGATGGGATTCTTATGGGTATCATTTTGGCAATCATCTTATCCAAAACCATGGTGGGCTTGGCCCTCCAACAATTGCTCAAGTGATAGTGCTTTGCAATTCACTTCTGTAACTTATACAATTCTTCAATTATCGGATTGGTCACTGCAACCAACTAATGTTTGACTATTTTACACATCCATCCTTACTTGCAAGCGTGAAGTGAACTAGATTCATCCCTATTATTTTTCAAAGAATTACTTTATGTTTGACTTATTATTTTTCCTAGATAACCTTTTTCGAAAAGTAATTTTCTTCTTTTCTAAATTCTCTACATTAGTACTATTTTGCCTATTTATTTTCTATACAATTTTTCTTTGTCCATTTGTTTGAAAAGATCTTAATTTGAAAATTATCATTCCTTTCTCATAAGGTTTCCTTTATTTATGTTTTCATAGAAATCATTTTTGTATCAAAAATCATTTTTTTTTTTAAAAACAAAGTGATATAGAAATGATTTAAAAAGTTTTTCAAAACAAAAGTAGTTTCTAAAATTGTAGTGAGTTCTTCTTATAACTTGGAAAGAAACGACTTTATTTTTTGTTAAACTATAGATTTTACATTTTATATAAACTTATTCCTAAGTAATAAAATTTCCTTTTTATCAAATATTTTTAGAGCTTGGAAAAATTTGGACAACAATCTTAATAGCATGATCTATGAGAATATAATAACAAGCAAAAATAACATAAATAATAAATAAGGTCAAGTATTGGGAGTCTTAGCTTCTTCAAGGCTCCCGATGTCACGCCCCATAGGGTACCCTAAACGTAATAGTCCGCCACATGCCATATAAGATTCCCGAATTACCACCTTAGTCTTTCGAGAGTCTCATATAGATGTAAGGCATACCTTTACAACAATAGAGTATAAGTCCGAATGGAGATAAAAGCTTAATTTGGCATGCATAGGCAGTAGGATATAATTCATGAAACATAAATAAATATTACAAATTCTAAGGGGCATTCCCCCGCAAAAGAATATTTAACGGTCCATTACAGTCATCCAAGTCTTAGAAGTTTTCTATGAAGTCTAATACATAAATTACACTTCTAGGGAAAAACTCCTTTCGGTACCTGTTCAGCCGGGTCTCGTCGCCGAAGCCATAAATGTGTAAGCTGCAAAAGAATGGACTGTAGGGACGTAAGCTAACTAGCTTAGTGAGTGTAATCTCCCACAAAAACATTATGTCACAGCAATTCAATCAAGTTATTAATCAAGCAAGTGTATGCATTCAAACACATGAGTTCAACATACATATGACCAACCGGAAATCATATTGATGAATTGCGCCCTCCATCCCGTTAGCAGATTAACGAATACTGCGGTACTAACATATCCCTTTTATGGTTCACGGCTAACCTACGATTATTCGATGTCGTTTTTGGTTCACGACTAACCTACGATTATTCGATGTCGTTTATGGTTCACGACTAACCTACGATTATTCGATGTCGTTTATGGTTCACGACTAACCTACAAATGCTTATGCTCCATCCCCTTGTGATATGCACATGTCAATTTAGCATTAGTCCAAGTAGTTGATTAAGCCAATTTACTTAGGCGATCAATCAATTTATCAGACAATCCATCATAGCTAACTATACAATCAAAGTTTATCACCCGGTTTCAATATTCTTAATTTGTGTTCTCACATCATCATAAATCATATAATTTCCCATTAATCCCCATCATTCATATTTCATTCAATTGACCTACATTCTAGTGCACTACCTTACAAGCACATACAATAAATGAATTGGGAAGAAAAACTCACTCTGCCATTGGTACTCCGTTCTTCTAGTAATAATAGTCCGAAGGCAAATAGTCACCGTCCACGGGTTCACCTATTCATATAAGAAATACCCTAATAAGTATTCTATCAACTTAAGACACTAAAACTCTAAGGAAACTTAATGAAAATCGGAATTCACGTCATTTCCGAAGTTCCGTTTTAAAAAGGCCATACTTGGTCCTTTTAAGTCGGAATTTCGCAAATTTTATACCGATTTCTATCTACTTCGGAAGAGCTTTCTAAATATGAAGTTTAAATCAGTTTTGAAAATATCTAAGCCTCGGAATTGAGGATCAATCTGTACACGGGTTATCAATTTCCAAAAATGCGGTTTTCATGAATGCATTTGAGATTCCTAAAGTATAAAATGATACTAAATGCAATGGTAATGATTTTCCCTATCATGAATGTCATGATGTGGAACTTTAATGAGTCTATGTTCTCATAACTTTTTAGATTTAAAGGAATTTGAAAATAACTTTTCTTAGAAACCATTTATACCAATGTTAGTAAGGAATTGTTCCTACACTTGACCACACCTACATTTTACAAGGACTTTCTTTATAAAACTCTACTTTGTTTGAAGAAATTTTGACCCTTATGTTAGTCATATCCTAAGGCCTTTATTTCTTTAATAAAATCCACATTTATAAGCTTTTAAGTGGGTCTTTTACTATGGGGTTTCCAAAAATCCGAATTTACAAAAGTCCATTTCAAGTTGATTCTTTAGGAAAAAATATATTTTGTACTTAAAACTTTAAGTTATATTATACCTATATCCTAAGGACTTTTTATTTAAGAAAATATCATTTTGAAGTTGGAAAAATAGTGTTTTCTAACCCTACATCATTATTACGAATTTTGTCTACATGACTTCTAGCTCAAAACTCTATGGACTTTATTTCTTGTTTCCAACATTTTCTTTAGTAAAAACTCATTTAGACTCATGAAAAATATTACCAAACATTATCTATTACCCATAGGCTTCATTTCTCTTATAAAATATATGTTTAGAAGTTGATAAAAGTGTTTTTGACCTAGGTTTTCAAAGTCATCCGAATTTTCATAAGTCTTTTTCTTGCAAAGTACTTTTCTTTTTGACTTCATGGACTCATCTATCTATAGATCTATATACTAGGAAAGTCATTTACTAAAGACAAAGTATTTAAGACTATTAATGCACATAAAAACAAAATAATAATAAACTTTAAATGCCTACATGATCATGAGTGATAAATGATGGATCTACTTTATCAAATGCTTAAATGAGTTTTGAAAACATAAAAACTATATTTTTATAAAAGATCTTTTGTTTAAAACACTTTTTTGAGGAACATCAAAGCTTTTGGTATGAAAGCTTCTTTAGAAGTTAGATCCACTTTGTAATGGTTCGGGATTTTTGTTTTGATATCTCATTGTCCCTACTAAAAGATCATGGGACATGGAGTTGAAATATCCAAAAATCACTTAGCCATAACAAAGTTTTATGAGTGGAAAGAGTGGAACTTTACTTACTTGAAGTGGATTGGAAGATAAAAAAGGAAATAGAAGTTGTGTGAATGTGTGTGGGGCTTGGGGAGTTTCGGCCAACAAGGGGAAAAGGAGAGGATTTTACACTTTGTAAAATTTGGAAAGTGAAGAATGAGGAAAGAGAGAGAAAAGTAGTTTAAATAGGAAATGAGTTTAGGTTAAAAGGAGTAAGAAAAATTGCAAAATGGACAAGGGGGGAGGGGGCTAGATGGCGCCGGTTTGAAGCTTGTAGGGGAAGGGGGAAGTTGAAAAATTTTACTTTGTTGATTGATTTAACATGATGTGAAGTTGTTATGAGATGTAAGGGAAGTTAAGGACAAAAGTTATGGAAAGAAGGAGTTGATTTGAGTGATGGTAAGGGTTAGATTGTAGGGTGGCTAATAGGTAGGCTAGGTAGTACTTTATGAATAGTAGTGAATAGTTGACAAGACAATTTAATTTCCGGTAGTAATGAAATACGAATAAAAAGGCTATAACTGTATTTTTCATAAACCGGAAAATTATGAAAAATATATTTTTGAAATCCTTATTTTATTTCGGTTCAAATGAGTACTCATAAGTATATTTTTGAAATTCTAGTTCCGGGGCACGTTTTTCTATAATGGGTCTCGGGATGACCCGGAATTGAAATTTTCTTAAAATCAATATTTTCTTAGTTTGAAATATATTCAAGAACTATAATCAAAATTAAATTTTCTTAGAAAAGTTTATTAATTGGAAACCGAGGAAAAGCCGGAATTAGGGTTCCTAGTTCTCACTCCAGGCTTGAGCTATTCCGGTTTAGGGTTTTGGTTTCCGGTTCTAGGGTTATCTTAGCTACTTGAAAAACCGGGGTTTACAACCTACCCACCTTAAAAAGAGTTTTGTCCTCAAAACTGAACTGACGTACCTTGATTCTCAAACAACTCGGGGTATTTCCTTCGGATTTCCTCTTCGGCTTCCCAAGTCGCTTCCTCAGAAGTGTGGTTTCTCCACAATACTTTAACATATCTAATCTCTTTGTTCCGAAGCTTCTGAGTCTTCTTATCCAAGATTTCTGGGTGTTTCGTAGGTGAGATTTTCCTTTAACCGAATCGGTTCCAACTCCACTATCCGCTCAGGGTCAGGTACATACTTCCTTAACACTGATACGTGGAACACATTATGAACTCCCGACAAATTCGGCGGAGGCTAGCCGATAGGCCAAATCTCCCACTCTTTCCAAGATCTCAAAAGGTCCAATATACCTTGGGCTTAATTTCCCTTGAGCCCGCATTCTCTTTATGCTCTTGATTGGGTTTATCTTCAAATAGACATGATCGCCTACTTGAAATTCCAGTCTCTTCTCTTCAGATCAGCCCAACTCTTCTTCTGTCTTGAGCCTCTTTCATTTTCTGTTGAATAACCCGGACTTTATCAGCTGCTTCTTGAACCAATTCAGGACCAATAGCTAGCTTTTCCACATCATCCCAAAACAGAGGGGACCTACAACGCCGTCCATATAGGGCTTCGTATGGTGGCATCTGAATGGTTGAGTGGTAGCTATTGTTATAGGCAAACTCATTAGGGGTATATGATTATCCCAACTTCCTTTGAATTCCAATATGCAAGCCCTTAACATGTCCTCTAAGGTCTGAATGGTTCGCTCAGACTGTCCATCTGTCTGAGGATGGTAGGCAGTACTGAAATGCAACTTGGTGCCTAGGCTCTTTTGTAGGCTCATCCAGAACTTTGAAACAAACTTGGATCCCGGTCTGAAATAATCCCTGCTGGATACCATGAAGTCGCACAATCTCCGATGTAATCCTAGCCAATTTGTCCAATGAATAGGTCATATTAATTGGTAGGAAGTGTGCTGACTTTTCAAACGATCCACTATAACCCAGACCGCATCACATCCAGTGGATGTCCTCGGGAATCCACACACAAAGTCCATTGAAATTTGATCCCACTTCCATTCGGGATAGGTAGTGGCTTTAATAATCCACCTGGCCGTTGATGTTCCACTTTGACTTGCTGACACACGGCGCACTTCATAACATAATCTGCCACATCCCTCTTCAATCCATTCCACCAATAGTGGCTTTTTATGTCCTGATACATTTTGTACCTCCCGGATGCACCGTGTAACCGGAGTTGTGAGCTTCGCTCATGATCTCTTTTCTCAATTCTTCATCTTCCGGTACACATATCTTCCTTTCATTCTAACCACTCTTCATCATCCAGGGTAAAGTCACTATACTTCCCTTTGAGCACTTCTTCTTTGATCTCTTTATCGCCTCATCATATCTTTGGGCTTCTTAATCCTGTCGATCAAAGTGGGTTCCATAACCAAATTTGCTATCTCCACTCGACATCTTGCCCTACGAATTCAATTCTTAACCTTTCGAATTCCTTTATCAGCTCTTTTTGCCTGTGATTAGGCCTGCCACTTCTCCATAATTCTTTCTGCTCAAGGCGTCAGCCACAGCATTTACCTTTCCCGGGCAATAATTTATTCCCAAATCATAGTCCTTGATGAGTTCCAACCACCGTCTCTGCCTCATATTTAACTCCTTTTGTGTGAACAAATATTTGAGACTCTTGTGATCTGTGTACACTTCACATCTTTGCCCATACAAATAATGTCTCCATAACTTCAAGGCAAAAACCACAGCGGCCAATTCCAAATCATGTGTGGATAGTTCTGCTCATGAGGCCTTAATTGCCTGGAGGCATAGGCAATGACTTTCCCTTCTTGCATCAGTACACAACCGAGGCCATTCCTAGAGGCGTCGCTATGCACTGTGTACGGCTTTTCGGATCGGCAATACCAAATTGGAGCTGATACTAAGCGCCGTTTCAACTCTTGGAAACTTTGCTCCCTCTTATCTGTCCATTCGAATTTCTCATTCTTTTGCGTCAGTTGAGTCAAAGGTTTGGCAATCTTGGAGAAATCCTTTACAAACTTGCGGTAATAACCAGCCAAACCTAGAAAGCTTCTCACCTCAGTTACCGTTTCGGGCTGTTTCCAATCCACTACAGCTTTGATCTTTTCTGGGTCTACTGATATTCCTTCTCCCGTCACTACATGTCCAAGAAAAGATATTCTATCCAACCAAAAATCACACTTGGATAGCTTGGCGTACAACTTATTTTCTCTCAAGGTTTGTAACGCCATTCTTAGATGCTCCTCATGTTGTTCTCTGGTCTTTGAATAGATTAGGATGTCGTCTATGAACACAATTACACATTTATCCAAGAGCGGTTTGTATACTCGGTTCATGAGGTCCATAAATGCAGCAGGTGCATTAGTTAATCCAAACGGCATCACTAAGAACTCATAGTGCCCGTACCGTGTGCGAAAGGCTGTCTTAGGCACATCTTCCCTTTTATTCTCAACTGGTGATAACCGAGCGCAAATCAATGCGCGAGAACACACTTGCCCCTTGGAGCTGATCAAAGAGGTCGTCGATTCTTGGAAGGGGGTATCGATTTTTGATGGTGACTTTATTCAACTCCGATAATCGATACATAATCTCATAGACCCGTCCTTCTTCTTTACAAACAACACCGGTGCGCCCCATGGCGACACGCTGGGTCTTACGAATCCTTGATCCAAAGCTCCTGTAATTGGGTCTTTAATTCCTTCAATTCCACCGGAGCCATCCGGTATGGTGCCTTTGATATCGGCTCTGTACCTGGAGCTAGAGTGATTTCAAAATCAATCTCTCTTTTTGGTGGTAAACCGGGTAAGACTTCAGGAAATACATCTCAAACTCATTCACCACGGGTATGTCACTCTTTCTCCTCTCTTCCTCTCTAATCCAGGCATCTTCTATTGGCACAATTTCCTCATCTTCCATCATTAGCTCGAAGGAGCTTAAACCGAATCTCTTCGCACCGTGATCTCTCCAAGGAAGTCTACTCTCTCCTTCCTGTGGTCATCAAAACTTATCATCTTCTTTGACAGTCCACAATGGCTTTAACCTTACTTAGCCAATTCATCCCAAGGATAACTTCATATTTACTCATCTCCAAGACTATCAAATCACTTGCTGAGATGTGTCCTTGGATTTCTAGCAAACAATCCTTTATTATCTCTCGAGTCGACACAACACTACCTGTGGGTGTCTTAATCCTTAAGGTTGTGGTTGTCATGGCTATGGGTAGACCAAGCCGCTTAGCCAAGCTGGTAGTGATAAAGGAGTGGGTGGCTCCCGTATCAAACAACACATAAGCTTCATTCCCATTTACTCCTATGCGTCCTGTTACCATAAACATTTATCACTACTTGGTCCTAACCACTCAACAACTATCTATTCCAGGGTTTCCATATTTCAACTTTTCCTCTTTCACAGTTTTAAATTTCCTTTTTAAACTTGCTACGAAAACAAAGAACTTTATCTTAAAAAGGAACTTGTTACTAACCTGTCACCAGGCCGCCATCCACATCGCCGTCTTGGTCCAGGCGGCCAGCTCCATGCCTTCCTCATCATCCTCGATCATCCATTGGCCTTCAAAATTATACAGCCGCATACCATGCATGGCCGAGGCTGCACGGCTTCCACTTCTGCTACCGGACCTTTGGGTGTTATCATTTCCTGGATTCCCGTAAGGCCGGGTAGTCCACTTTTCCGCTGAGGGCACTCGGAGGTTACATGGCCCTTTTCCTTGCAAAGGTAGCAGGTTATAGTCATCTTCTTTGGGCAAGCATAAACCAGATGACCTGCTTCGCCACAAAAGAAACACTTGCCCTTCAGCTGGGGGCATTGCCTTGGGTAGTGGCTTCCTTTGCACTTCCAGCAAGAAATGTTGGACTTGGTTTGGTTAAACTTCCCACCAGGATTATCCTTAATGCCATGATATGGCTTGAATCTTTTCCCTCTGTAGCTCGAGCTGGAGGCGTCAAAGTGCCTTTTTCCGAACACTCTTTTGTCCGGTTCAGCATACTTTCTCTTCTTGGCCCCTTCAATCAAACGGGCCTTCTCGATCACCTCAAGGTAGGTCGGCAATCCAGATTCTTGTATCTTTACCCTTAGGTCTTCATCGAGACCTTCCAAGAATACTTGTTTCTGCAGCTCCTCACTATTTTTGTATGATTCAGGAGCATACTGCAGCAGTGATTGAATTCTGTTCTCATACTGCTCAATCGTTCTGCCTCTTTGTCTCACATGCAGGAAATCTGCACTGTACCTTACTCGGAGGCTGGCGGGGAAATAGTTCTCTAGGAACTCTCTACGAAAGGTCTCCCAGCTGACCGGGGTGCCAAACTCCTTCGTTTCGATTCCCACCATACACGTGCATTATACCTCAACATGTATGTGCCGTACTCCAATCGGAGGTGTGGTGGGGTCTCGTATGCTGCAAAGGAGTGCTCAATTTAGCCAACCAATCTTCCACCTCGTCGGGCTTTCCAAATGCCCCATCAAAGTAGCGGTTGCTCTTTATAAAATCGGAGGGAACTCCTCTGGTATCCTCTTTGCGGTAGGGGGTGGATAGTGATCATTAAAGATTGCTCCTCAGGTGGTATGGGAAACTCCGCTTGCATTCTCCTGTATGGAGGGGGTGGTGGAGGTGGTGGCAAAGATGCGGAATCCCTTAGACTTGGTTCGGGATTTTGGGTTGGTTCTGGTTTTGGTTCTGGATGAATGCAGCAAACATATTTGTTAAATTCCCGATTGCATTCATCATAGCTGCTTGGGGATCGGGCTGAGCAGCTTCAGGTATGTTAGCTTGGGGTGATCTGGTTGGTTCGCGCTACTAGCCTCACTTGGGAGTGGTTCTTGCTCCTGTTTCGGTTTCTCCGGTTTCGTCTGTTACATAATGTCTTAATAAGTTTTATTTCTTCTTTAGAGTTTTGCGGCTTATAAAACTTTGGCTAAGGAATTTTCGAAAATTCTAGGAATAATTTAAAGAAATATAGAATTCATAAACGGCTCAAAGAAAATTCAAAGTCCAAGTCGTTCACAAAAAGGCTCTTAGAGTAAAGAAATCATAGAATCGAAGGAATTCCAAATCAAGAAATCATAATAACAAATTTCAATCAAATGATGATATGAATGAGAATATGTTTATGCAATTAAGTGTAATGAATGTAGCCTACTACTAATGCAAAAGTATGATGTTTGTGAAACTTCATTCTTGGAATCAACATAACACTTCATTGATTTGATGTGCTGTACAAGAGTTGTTTTTCAAATAAGCTTACAAAATTAGACAACACAAATCAAATCTTCCGATACTAGCCGATAAAGTCTACCTAACAACATCTAGGGACATGGAAGGAAAAAGATAAGGAAAACAACATACTAAACCATAAAGAGATCCTAAGGCAATTTGGCATCCCGCATTGCCTACTATTCAAAAGAAACTATTGGACTCAACGGGATACTAGATCCTATAACCTAATCAGAGTCGTCTGATGAGGGGCTGGGGAGTCGTCCTCGACTAGAAGATCCTCCATCATCCTTTCGGATGAACTGACTCAAATAAGCCCTTACGGTCAATCTCCTTCTCTGAGCGGGTCGGGCTAGAGGCTCTGGTTCCTCCTCTTCTTCTTCCTCCTCCTCTTCCTCTTCTTCTTCCTCTTCCTCTTCTTCTTCTCTCACTTCTTGATCTCCCTCTTGATTTGTTTCCTCCCTATCAACTCTTTCATTGGATTCATTCCTAATTCCTATCTCTCTTTCCGCTTCTTTTCTAGCTTCCTCCCACATCCTACTCCATCTTTCTCTGAATTCACCTATCCAAGGGTCAGCTTCATTCATTCTCTCCACAGGTTCCGAAACTACCGGCTCGGGGGCTATGGCATCAACCTCAGGGGGACGCTCGCCTACCGGGTATATATCTTTCCATATGGTGGGGTCGAATTCTGGTTCTACCCTCCCACTATCGGGTATGTCCAGATCCTTATTGAAGTCCCATACAATGGGTTCTGGTAGCGGGTTGGGTTGCTTTGGAGCTATGGCTGGAGGGGTAGGGGATCTCGGTATTTCCTCTTCTATCCAATTCGGGTCCTCTTCTGGGTCTTCCTCCTCCTCAGATTCTTCCACATTGTTTTCTCCTCCCTCATTGTTCCCTTCATTCACCTCATCTTCCTCGGCATTAATCAGATGTACTCCCCCATTTCCGACTGGTGGAGCTGGAGCTCCTCCTAAAAATGGTACAATATCGAGGTATCTAGCTTGCCACACAAAGATTTCTAATATCCGCCAGATTCCAATCCTATGATCATCAAGGTCATCTCGGGCATGCACATAAAGTGGTCCTATACCATGCCAAGTCCCAAAGTCTGGGTGGGTGGGGCTCCCTTCATTCTTTAGAATAAATGTAGCTTCTCTTAGCATAGGTTCTCCGGCATATTCTACCATCACCCTCTCTAGGGTATAAATAGTCTCCATAACTGTCCATCTCCTTCTTCTTATTGGATCGTATCTTAATTGATCTATCACAGATATCCATCTTGTATACCTAAGACCTTCTTTCCATAATTTATACATTTCCCTTATGGTCTTAGGTCGTTGTACCAATGCAAAGTCCTCGCATAATACTCTTAGCCGTAGTCGATATTCCACCATAGTCTCATCTAGTCTTTTGGTGAAGTTTCTAGCTCTTTCTCGGGTTTCACCCAAGGAAACCTACAACAAGAAAACTATTAATTAGCCTAGCTTTTAACTCCATTTTTATCCTAGTTACTTAGTTCTAGGTTCAGTTTTAAACTCTATTGTCATGTCTAATAACCTAGTGCTCTGATACCAACTTAAACTGTCACGCCCCATAGGGTACCCTAAACGTAACAGTCCGCCACATGCCATATAAGATTCCCGAATTACCACCTTAGTCTTTCGAGAGTCTCATATAGATGTAAGGCGTACCTTTACAACAATAGAGTACAAGTCCGAATGGAGATAAAAGCTTAATTTGGCATGCATAGGCAAGTAGGATAATTCATGAAACATAAATAAATATTACAAATTCTAAGGGGCATTCCCCCAAAAGAATATTTAACGGTCCATTACAGTCATCCAAGTCTTAGAAGTTTTCTATGGAAGTGTAATACATAAATTACAACTTCTAGGGAAAACTCCTAGCTTCGGTACCTGTTCAGCCGGGTCTCATCGCCTAAGCCATAAATGTGTAAGCTGCAAAAGGAATGGACTGTAGGGACGTAAGCTAACTAGCTTAGTGAGTGTAATCTCCCACAAAAAAATTTATGTCACAGCAATTCAATCAAGTTATTAATCAAGCAAGTGTATGCATCAAACACATGAGTTCAACATACATATGACCAACCGGAAATCATATGTGGATGGAATTGCGCCCCCATCCCGGGTTAGCAGATTAACGAATACTACGGTACTAACAATATCCCGTTTATGGTTCACGCTAACCTACGATTATTCGATGTCGTTTATGGTTCACGACTAACCTACGATTATTCGATTTCGTTATGGTTCACGACTAACCTACGATTATTCGATGTCGTTTATGGTTCACGACTAACCTACAAATGCTCATGCTCCATCCCCTTGTGATATGCACATGTCAATTTAGCATTAGTCAAGTAGTTGATTAAGCCAATTTACTTAGGCGATCAATCAATTTATCAGACAATCCATCATAGCTAACTATACAATCAAAGTTTATCACCCGGTTTCGATATTCTTAATTTGTGTTCTCACATCATCACAATCATATAATTTCCCATTAATCCCCATCATTCATATTCCATTCAATTGACCTACATTCTAGTGCACTACTTTACAAGCACATACAATAAATGAATTGGGAAGAAAAACTCACTCCGCCATTGGTACCGTTCTTCTAGTAATAATAGTCCGGAGGCAAATAGTCACCGTCCACGGGTTCACCTATTCATATAAGAAATACCCTAATAAGTATTCTATCAACTTAGGACACTAAACTCTAAGAAACTTAGTGAAATCGGAATTCGCGTCATTTCCGAAGTTCCGTTTTAAAATGGCCATAACTTGGTCGTTTTTCGCAAATTTTATACCGATTTCTATCTACTTCGGAAGAGCTTTCTAAATATGAAGTTTAAATCAAGTTTTGAAAATATCTAAGCCTCGGAATTGAGGGATCAGATCTGTACAGCGGGTTTATCAATTCCAAAAATGCGGTTTTCATGAATGCATTTGAGATTCCTAAGTATAAATGATACTAAATGCAATGGTAATGATTTTCCCTATCATGAATGTCATGATGTGAACTTAATGAGTCTATTTCATAACTTTTTAGATTTAAAGAATTTTAAAATAAACTTTTCTTAGAAACCATTTTATCCAATGTTTAGTAAGTGAATTTACTACACTTGACCACCTACATTTTACAGGTTTCTTTAGAAAAACTCTACTTTTTAAAGAAATTTTGACCCTTATATTAGTTATATCCTAAGGCCTTTATTTCTTTAATAAAATCACATTTATAAACTTTTAAGTGGGTCTTTTACTATGGGGTTTCCAAAAATCCGAATTTACAAAAGTCCATTTTCAAGTTGATTCCTTTAGGAAAAATATATTTTTACTTGAAACTTTAAGTATATTATACCTATATCCTAAGGACTTCATTTATTTAAGAAAATATCATTTTTGAAGTTGGAAAAATAGTGTTTTCTAACCCTACATCCATTATTACGAATTTGTTCATGACTTTTAACTCAAAACCTATGGACTTCATTTCTTGTTTCCAACATTTTCTTTAGTAAAAACTCTTTAGACTCATGAAAAATACTACTAAACATTATCTATTACCCATAGGCTTCATTTCTCTTATAAAATATATGTTTAGAAGTTGTTAAAAGTGTTTTTGACCTAGGTTTTCAAAGTCATCCGAATTTTCATAAGTCTTTTCTTGTAAAGTACTTTTCTTTTTGACTTCATGGACTCATCTATCTATAGATCTATATACTAGGAAAGTCATTTACTAAAGACAAAAGTATTAAGACTATTATGCACATAAAAAAATAAATAATGAAACTTAAATGCCTACATGATCATGAGTGATAAAAGATGATGGATCTACTTTATCAAATGCTTAAATGAGTTTTGAAAACATAAAAACTATATTTTTATAAAAGATCTTTGTTTAAAAGACTTTTTGTTGGAGGAAATAAAGCTTTTGGTATGAAAGCTTCTTTAAAGTTAGATCACTTTGTAATGGTTCGGGATTTGTTTTGATATCTCATTGTCCCTACTAAAAGATCATGGGACATGGAGTTGAAATATCCAAAAATCACTTAGCCATAACAAAGTTTTATGAGTGGAAGAGTGGAACTTTACTTACTTGAAGTGGATGGAAGATAAAAGAGGAAATAGAAGTTGTTGTGTGATGTGTGTGGGGCTTAGGGAGTTTCGGCCAACAAGGGAAAAAGGAGAGGCTTTTACACTTTGTAAAATTTGGAAAGTGAAGAATGAGGAAAGAGAGAGAAAAAGTAGTTTAAATAGGAAATGAGTTTAGGTTAAAAGAAGTAAGAAAAATTGCAAAATGGACAAGGGGGGAGGGGCTAGATGGCGCCGTGTTTGAAGCTTGTAGGGAAGGGGGAAGTTGAAAAAATTTTACTTTGTTGATTGATTTAACATGATGTGAAGTTGTTATGAGATGTAAGGGAAGTTAAGGACAAAAGTTATGGAAGAAGGAGTTGATTTGAGTAATGGTAAGGGTTAGACTTGTAGGGTGGCTAATAATAGGTAGGCTAGGTAGTACTTTATGAATAGTAGTGAATAGTTGACAAGACATTTAATTTCCGGTAGTAATGAAATACGAATAAAAAAGGCTATAACTGTATTTTTCATAAACCGAAAATTATGAAAAATATATTTTGAAATCCTTATTTTATTTCGGTTCAAATGAGTACTCATAAGTATATTTTTGAAATTCTAGTTCCGGGGCACGTTTTTCTAATGGGTCTTGGGATGACCCAGAATTGAAATTTTCAAAAATCTGATATTTTCTTGGTTTGAAATATAATTAGGAACTATATTAAATTTTAAATTTTCTTATAAAAGCTTCTTAATTGGAAACCGAGGAAAAGCCGGAATTAGGGTTCCTAGTTCTCACTCCAGGCTTGAGCTATTCCGGTTTAGGGTTTTGGTTTCCGTTTCTAGGGTTATCTTGGCTACTTGAAAAACCGGGGTTTACACCCGAGACTAAGAGGTAGACTAGTCCTAAAAGAAAAGTAAAATGAAAGAAAGAAAAATTTGTTTTGACTTGATGAGGACAAGTCTAAGACTACAGACTAGTCTTAAAATAGCAAGAATTAAATAAATTGTAATGAAAGAAGTAAATAGATTACTTTGCATGGAAATAAATAAATTGCAAGTGAGCTTATATGCTCTAAAGAATATATATATTATATATATATATATACATAATAATACTTGATATAATAACAATAATATGAACAAATAACAACATAAATATAAATAGATTTTCATGAACAAGAACAATATATGAACATAGTGTAGCTTCTATAATATTTAGTTTTTTTTTTTAAAACTCACACCATGGTCATGTAAAGTTATATGACATGAGAAGAAGAAATTATAAAGAAAAGTTTACCTAAAGAAGGTTTTTTATTGTTATGTGTAGGTAAAAGTGGTTTTGGGATTATTTTGAGAGAGGTTTGGGGGATATTTGGAGAGAGTTTTGAGAGAAGAATTTGAGAGTTTTTGTAGAGAATTGTGAGTAGTAATTGTGCGAATGAAGTGAAAGAGGAGGGGGGTATTTATAGGAAATGATGAGCGAATTTTTGTGTGATTTAAATAAAATGAATTGAGAGGGGGGGGGGGGGGGGGGGGGTGGGGGTCATGCATTAGGAGAGAGAGAGTGTTTTATTTTGTATTTTTATTAAATAAATGTAATATTAAGTAAGGTAGATGTGAAAAAAAGTTATGGGAAAGGTAAAAAGTAAAGGTTATAGGTTTATAGTATTTGTAAGAGTAGGTGTAAGAAAAGTAGAGATAAAAGAATAGTGTAGAATAGTAATGAATAGTGTAATGAAAGTTAGATTTGACAATCTAAGTACGGTAGTAAGAAAATACGCGTATAATTGCGATATCTGTTATTTTTAGTTACCGAAATATTATGAAACTGATATTTTTGAAATCCTTATATTTTTACGAGTTTAACGGTATATTCGAAATATTTTTTTCTATTCCGAGCCTTGGGACATGTTTTTTCAAGAGCTGTGTCCGATCGGGTTCAAAATGATTTGTGGTTTTACTAAACTGATCTTTTTAAGCTTCCTTAGGTAATTACGCACTATTCTACATACTAAACTCCTACTTACTTTCTCGGGGTTGCTTATTCAAGGTTGCTGGACTTAAGCTATTACATCTAACTAGGGTTTTGTTTACTTTAGGGTTTCGGTTGACTTACAGATTAGGGTTTTAAGATAAACCGATTCAAAAAATTTGGGGGTTTGCACCATGGATTGGTAGATGCAATAATCTAAGCTAACTGAAAGCTTTTTATTGCCAGTTACCCATCATCCTCCAACTTACAGAAAATAGAAGCCGGACTCATTCAATATCCAGATGATTTATGTGTAGTTAATATCCAACACTAGTTCACTTGATCAGAGTCAAGTAAAAGGGAAAAACAAGAACTTAGAACCTTTCTCGGTTGTCTGTCTACATATAAATTGGTTATTAGAAGTTTAGCAAAACTTCTATTAGTGCAACGACAGTTGTTTTGTTGCATACCTTGTTCATTAGTATGGATGCCGTGGTGTTTAACTTATGATATATGAATATTCATACCACTGATGATGAACTAAACTTGCAGATTATCCCAAGAAGAAAGCATCATCCCTTGGACTGGAGAAGCTTCTCCTGCTAAAGACGCGAATTGCTAACTGGTTTGTCTCCAATATCTTTGCTTCAACTGTGCATGTTTAAATGAGCTCTCTTAGTTTTGCTTCATTTTGTAACTTTCTAATATTTTGTTATTCAGGTTCGTAAGGCACGAGTTCTTACAGTGTCATGCCCCGAAAGGTACCCTAAACATGGCATCCCGCCACATATAATACGAAGACTCAAGAATGACCACCTTAGTCACACAAAAGTCTTAATATTTGATGATTATTTTTACCTTCAAGCGTAATTTTCAATTTATAAAGGCCCGTTCTTAAATTGTTATAAAGGTAATAGGCAGTGTACCTATCGTGAATATAGTATAGCTTTTAAAAATCGGGATCGTCCTCAGGGAATAGGAAAATACTAGTACTAAATCATATTCTACTATCTAACTGAACAATTTTGATATTTTACTACTTTATCTAATTTTCTTTAAAACAATACTAACACAGCTCCAATAAACAAACAAGATTCAATTAAGATCTAATAATCTAGGTTTTGTCTTACTTTCAATTTATCATGTGAATCATTGACAATCCATAATTAAGATTGTTCTTAAGCTATAGAGTTCCTTGAGCAAATTGTTAATTCTTTCGAATCTATCAATTTATAAACCTAGGTTGATCGATTAGGATATCTCCTTAATCAATAGCAACCCAAATTTGCATTAGTAACATGAACTCTTAAAATAGAAGATTCTTACTATTCTATGTCTAGAATTATAAACAAATCTTTTCAATTGCATAGATCAATTCATAAAAGCAATCTTTCAATTAACTTTAATGAAAAATCATACATAAGCTTGCATTTCGGATATACAAACTTAAGAACGGTTAACAAACATGCAATTGAACAAAAGAACTTCAATATTTCATTAAGAACAAAGTCTCAACATATGATAAATATGAAATTCGACAAAACCCAGATCTAAAGACTACTCTTTCATAGTAACTAATAGTAATACATGAAATTCAAAATAGAAATTCGAACTCATGATACTACTCGAAAAGATTATAGCTCAAAAGTGTCGGATCTTCAATCCTTGATAATCTTGATTTGTTATTGGAATCTCCAGAACTTCCTTCTCTTTTGAAAACTCTTGTTATCAAAATCTTGTGTGTCCTCTTTTCTTTCCAAATCTCCTTTTTATAATCATCTTCAATTGAATGGAATTAATTGCTCTTGATGAGGAGAGATGAAAGGTTTTTGAGGTTATTAGTCCCTTGGCTTTTCAAGTAACACTCCTTCCATAACCGAAATAAACGTTTCTGTATTAATTAGGGGTTACTGTATTTAAAAAGTCGTTTTCTCATTGAATGACTTTTTAATTAATTGACAGGGCGAAGAGTGAGAGGTCATGTCTTACAAATGTCCTTTGCAAGTTCAATTTCCAGGTTGACATGGTTTGAGACAGGTCATGTCTTACAAATGTCTTTCAAAAGCTTGTTTTTTATCCTTTAATTTTGCTCTTCCTCCTTGTAATGTTGAAAGACATGGCTTGATCTTGTCACGTTGAGTTCTTCTTAATCCATTTTGCATTTTTGAGCCGTCTTTGCTTTCCTTGAAAAATATTTCCTTTAAAGACTGAAAGCATACATTAAATGTTTTGAAGTGCCAATTTTAATAAAAATGATCAATAAAAGTTCATTTTTTGCAATATTATATGTAAGGCGTCTAGCACGGTAATAGGAGACGCTTTTAGGAAGTATGGTCTAAGCAAGTAATAATGAACATACAGAATCTCGAAATAAAATGTTCATAATATTAATAATCAAAGATTGTTACATGGTTCTTAGGGGCATACCCCAGCTAAAACCAAAGATCGAAATAGCTAATAGTCTTTCAATGCTACATCAAAAAATTTCAAAGGAATTATAATTAATGAATGCTCTTTTGTCAGTTTTAATAGAGAATATCCAATAATAACTACTATAAATCCTTAAATAATTTCTCTATAGGAGGAAAAACGCATGTAATCAATAAAATTTCATACCTTCTTGTAATTGTAAAGTCTTAATCCAAAAAGAAAAAAATATATATAAAAGAAAAAATATGTGATAGATATAGATGTCGTACAAGGGGACTGGTGAGGGTATATTGTGGAAATCTCTAAATTAGTCAACAAGCATCAAAAGGAGTTGCATAATTTAATGTGAATTAAAGTAAACATAGGATAAAATGTTGGATAAAATTATACTTTATTATTCATTCAAATGAGTGTGGACAAATGAGAAAGTTCTCACTTAAATAATAAAGATGATCAAATAATAATATTAGGAAGATTGATAAATTACATTATAAAACTATACGATAAAATGTACAACGAATGAAAGGGTTCTGGCTTTAATTACATAGATAGATATAGAAGAATAGAAAGAATAGATTTTGTCACACCCGAAGGGTACCCTAAACGTAGCAGTCCGCCACATACGGTATTAAAACTTAGGAATGACTTTCCGAAGTCACGCGAAAGTTTCAACACCATATGTGAGGCGTCTATCACAACAATAGTAGACACCGGTAGGTTGTATAGTTTGAGATAGTAAACACGGCATACAAGAATCTAAATAATCATCAAATTTATCATTAAGAGAATACAATCCGTACATTATCTTAGGGGTTTTTGTCACGCCTGTAGGGTATCCTAAACGTAACAGCCCGCCACATACTAAGTAAGACTCTCGAGTTCCTACCCGGGGCCTTCGGAAGTCTTAAGTAGATGTAAAGCGTTCCTTTACGACAATAGAATACTTCAACAAATGGAGTTAAACAGTTTAACAAGGCATTCATTAGCCATAGATAATAAATCAAAACGCATAAATTTTTAAGGTTTACAAAATCTAAGGGGCATTCCCCGCGAAAGAATATCAGTCTATTACAGTCATCCAGAGTCCTTAGTTTCAATGGAAGTCTATACAAAGAAATGAATCAAACTTCTATGGGAAACTCCTATCTCCGGTACTGCGTTGTGGCTTGTCTTGGCCTAAGCCATATAAACTCATGCTGCAAAAGATAAACACTATCGGGGCGTAGCTAACTAGCTTAGTGAGTAATACTTCCATAACGCAATTAGTACAATCATTCAAGCAAGTGATTATTCAAGCAAGTGTATGCACCATACAAATGAAATCAACAAACATATGACCAGCCGGAAATCATATGTGGATGGACTTGCGCCCTCCATCCCGGGTTAGCAAATTAACGAATCCTGCGGTACGACGCCGTTTAAGCGCTCACGGTCAACTGATTAAAAGTCGTTTTATGGATCACGATTAACCTCACATTCGTTTTATGGATCACGATTAACCTCACATTCGTTTTATGGGTCACGAAAAACCAACCAATGCAAATGCTCAACCCCGTTGTGACATGAATGAACTCAATTTATAGGTCGGAGTCGAATAGTTATTAATTCAATTCTTTTAAGTGACCAACAAGTATTTGCAGACATTCATCATAAGATTCTAGTAAAACAGTCAATATCTTAACACCCGGTTTCGATTATACTTAAACTCCATTTCACATACAACAATCAACAACATAAATAATTCCACATACCCCATCATGCTTGTACAATTCCTTTTATTCTTGCCTACATCACTAGTGCCACTACATTACATTCACAAGCATTATTGAGAGTGGAAGTAAAATCACTCGGCCATGGAGATACCAAACTTCTAATAATAATATAGGGAGGTAGAGTGTCGTCCTGCTCGGAATCACCTACCAAACAAGAATAATCCCTATGAGATTCTCACCATGTAATTAAATCAACTAGACATCTAGACTAGTTGAATTCGGATTTCTCGCTATTGTGGAAGTTCCGACTTAAAACGGCCATAACTTGGTCATTTTAACTCGGAATTTCGCAAACTTTATATCGATCTTCATCTACTTCGAAAGATATATCTAATTCAAGTATTAAATCCAAGTTTTGAAAATAATAGGGTCACGGAACAGTGGGATCAGTTCTGTCCCGTAATTGACCCGATCTCGAAAATTTGCTTTGTCTTTGATAAAAAGTATTCCTAAATGATGATTCATGCATGAATGATATGCGAATGATCTACTAATGTGTATGCCATGTAATGGACTCAACTTGTGCATGGTCATGATGATTTTTGTAGTAATAAACTTTTAGGAACTCCTAAGTGTTGGGGAAAGTTTCATAAAGACTAATTCTAAGAAGCTATTTTCCTACATTATACCCCTTAGGGTTTCTTTGGTTTTTAATCTTGTAATCTACTTATTATTTAATTAAAAATAGGTTCTCAAAGTCTATAATAGTCATGGCCTCCATTGATGCACAAAAGTTCACATTTTTCATTTAGTAAACATGTTTTCAAATAAGCTAATTATAAAAATCCGAATTTTCCAAATTTTCTTTTCTTACATTTTTCTTAAGGGAAATCTAGTCTAATGCATTAAAATTTGGAGCTTCAATGTATACATTATCCAAGGACCTCATTTAGCTTATAAAATATCCATTTTAGACTTAAATACTAAGTTTTTAATTAGGCATTACACAAAGTTACGAATTTGACTACACACTTAAAGTCAACATTTTTCATTCTAACTTCACCTCTTGTTTTCCTCATTATTATTATCCCTAAACTCATCTAAACTCATGAAAATAATTCCTTCAACATGTCTATTACACATACCCTTCATTTTTCTTATGAAATACAAGTTAAAAATTGATTTTGAAGGTCTTTAGGGTAGGGTTTCCATTTCATCCGAATTTTCAACTTTCCATATCTAACAAAGTCCTTCCTTTTTCAATGTTCTTGCCATCTATATGTGGAGATATACTATCTAGCATCTCTATACATGAACAAGACCTCATTTTTGTGATCAATAAAGCACATAAACAAAAAAAATGAACCTATGATCATGCATGTACATAAAGTGGTGGATGTCTAAACCTTAGATCTACTACCTATGATGTATGTAACATGGATCTCATGGCATGAACAACAATATAAACACAAGATCACTATTATATGCATGAACAAGTTGATATTGCAAACAAAACTCATTTAAAGGCTAGATCCACTTCTTGAGATGGCTTGAGATTCTTTGTGTTGTTGTTTTTCATGTCCCTTGCTCATGCTTATTGGGATTTAGAGGAGAAAACACACAGAATGATCTTGCCATAACAAGATTTAGGATGTACAAGGCCTAAATATACATACCAAAGGAGTCTTGAAGGAGGAAAGAAGAAGAAACAAAGTTGAAAATGGCAAGAGGAAGGGGGAGGGGTTGCTCGGCACTTGGGAGAGGAGAGGAAGAGAGGGTTTTGATCCTTTAACAAAAATTAAATGAAGGAAAATGAAGAGAGAGAGAGAACATTTAGTATATATATCAAATAAATTAGGGTTTAGCTTTATTAAATGAGATGAAAATAATTAAATGGGGGGAAAAAGGAACAAAGGGGCGCCGGCCATCATGTAGGGGGGGGGGGGGCGCGCGTGTGTGTGTTTAAAAAAAAATTTTTGATATTTGTAATTTAGTAAATGAATTTGTAATAAATGTAATAATTGTTTAAGAGACAAAATTTCTTGGAAAAGAAAATTGAAATGAGTGGTTGTAAGGATGTAAGAATAGGGTATGGGTAGTGTGTAGTGTAGGTTGTACTTGTGAATAGTAGACAAGACATCTACTTTACGGTTGTTCCGAAAACACGGGAAAAGCTATAACTGTAATCTTTATAGCTCGGAAAATTATGAAATTGATATTTTTGGAATCCTTATAAAATTACGGTTCTAATGAATATTCCAGAATTTTTCTGAATCCATGGCCCGGGGCACGCTTTTCCGTAATTGGGCTCGGGAAGGCCCGAAATTGAAAAATTCCCGAATTTAAAACTTTCAAAGGTTTGAAATGTACTTTGGAACAACAATTCAAATTCATTCACTCCAAAATATTTATTTTACTATGAAACCGAAGGAAAGCCGGATTTAGGGTTCCTAGGCTCCATCTACTAGGCTCAATCTGATCGGGTTAGGGTTTCGTTTCGACTCCGGGGGTTTCCTAGCTACTGAGAATTACCGGGGTTTACAGTTTTCCCTTATAATTCTCCAAAAAATCATAATAACAACTTAATCTTTCTCACAACAAAATAATACTAACATCATAAGACATTAAAGGATATTTAACCTAAGATCTTCAAAAGATTTCCAGAAGCTTTTTTAATACATCATCCCTCCCGAGAATATGAAATCTTAGGGTATAAAGATATAGTCCTGTTACAACAAAGATCTATCGGAGTGTAAGCATAACTAGCTTAGTGAGAATATTCCTGAATCATCGTACTTGTATAAATAGTTTCAAACAAGTTATTAACAAGCATATGAATGCATCAAACACGTGATCAAGCAATACATATGATCTATTGGAAATCATATGTTGAAATGGATTTACCTCTCCATTTAGGGTTAGGTGTTCCAGGCTCTTTAAAACCCAACTTAAAAATCCAACTCATGTAGTTTATTTCAGGCTTCTACTAGCCCACACAACATAGTTCTTTCAGGCTCCTATCGTCTATCTTAAAATAGTTCTTTCAGGCACCTATCGCCCATCTTACAAATTTCTAGCTACTGCACACCCGGCTACTAAGCTCTTGTCCCATCGAGAATAGCAGCTCATGCAATGAAATTAACTACGTGATATGCATGAATCAATTAATATAATTCATAGTATATGTTTAAAGTAATTTAAAGGTGATCACAGAGTTTTGCACACTCCAACAAATAATAGTAAAACATAAGTTAATTAACAACGATTCATGCCTCGGTATGCTTAACACTCTTTCAACCAATATTATCATACATAATTCATTTCATCTTTTCCTACTTCTAGTGCTTCTAGCTACAAGCACAACCAAGTACGAAAAAGGTAGGAAATAAACTCACTTGGCCATGAGGATCTATCTTTCTTATGGATGAGTCGATCGGTAATTCCACTAATCAAAATAATCCTCCGGGTAAGAATACTCCTCCTGGGTTCACCTAATCAAGAAGAATACCTATAATGAGTATTTCTTGTTGATTCTATGGTACTTATCAGAAACTATGTCATAGGATCGTTAAAATTCGCATAGGAGGTAATTCTAACTTAAAATGGCCATAATTTGGTCATTTTAACTCGGAATTACTTTAATATATCGTTTTCTACTACTCGAAAAGATTATCCATTTCTAAGGTTATTTTTATCATAAAAAGCTATTTAGGTTGGAAAATACCACGGTACAGAATAGTTACGAATTTATAATTTACAAAATATGATTTTCTCAAACTTTACTTCACTTAAAAATTCTTAAGAAAAATATATGGATATATATATAGTTGAAAAATCCTTTGAACATATATTTATACTCATATGTATGCATGATTTTGATAGTGTTGTCTTAATATTGATATTTTATAAACGATTTGTCTTTGATGGTTTAAATGATAAAACTTTTTGAGAATTTTCCTTTTTGAATTGTTAGAAGGAAAACAAAAATATATTTGAGTCATTATGAGCAAATATTTTTCTATTCCATTTTCTTATTTTTTTAAAGTAAATTTTATTTAAAAATTTGGTTCTTTAAGTTATCTATCAACTTTATTTCTAGTGATTGAAAATAAGTTTTTCAAAATATTCTTTAAGTTTCAAATATTTGAAGTTGTATTAAATGTATGTTTTCCTTTTATTTTTATATTATTTCTCTTCTTTAGGAAATAAGTTTACCTTTAGACTTTACTTACTTGACAAATTTTATTTTTCTAAATTGGTTTATTTTTTAAATAGTAGTTGATTTTATCTTGATTTGAAAAACTTGTTTTATTCTTAATATTTGTCAAGTGTTAGAATAATTCCTTTAGACAAGGTTATAAGAAAAGATTTCTTAATAAAGAATTGTTAACTTTAGAACTTAGTAAAACTTCATTTTAAATTTTGAGAAGAGTAATAATACAAAATTTAAGTTTTGAAGGAACTTTCTTAGCATGTGATTCTCAAAGTCTATAATGAACATAACTAAGTCGTATAAAAGATATGGCTGAGTTAAAAATCATTTATGGTTAAAAGTTCTTCCTTTATGGGGTATTTAGTTTTTTGATTTAGAAAAGAAATAAGTTCCTTTTATTCTTTTGAAGAAATCTACTTTACTACTTCTTCTAGAAATTATGATTAGCTTATCCTTTGGAAAAAAAACAAAACTTAGATCTTTTGAAAAAAAATTCCTTTTTGTTAAGAAATCTAGTTTACTTTTTGAAAGAACCAATTTTATATATTTAAGACAACAACATTATAATCATGCATGAATATGTAGCAATGTAAAAGTAAAGATAATTCATAATAAGATGAAAGAATTACTTGTAAGTAAATAAACATAATAAAATTGTCAAGCATTGGGAACCTTAGCTTCATCAAGGTATCCCGATCATGTATTGGGAGCCTTAGCTTCATCAAGGCAACCCGACTAAGAATGGACTAGTCCCAAAAGAAAAGAAAATTGTTTTGACTTGATATGGACAAGTCTAAGATTAGAAAGACTAGTCTTAATAAATTCATAAAACAAGTAAATATATAAATTGCAAGACTGGAAATAAATAAATAACAAATGAGCCTTATATGCTTTAAATAAATATATATACATAGTATACATAATATTATATTAGAGGAAAAATAATAACAATAATAACAACAACATAATAATGTAAAATAGGAACATGAACAAAAACAAAACATGAACATATTGTTGCTTCTTTAACTCATATGAGCCTAAGAAACATACACTAAGCTCATGCTAAGTTGTATGAACATGATGAAGAAATTTAAGTAGGATTTTACCTAAGGTTTAATGGAAGGTTTGAAAGAGATGAATGGGTTTTGTGTTTGATATTTTTCTTCTTGAAGTTGTAGGAATTGGTAGAGAGTGTTTTGTGAGAGATTTGTTGGAGAGAGGTTTTGAGAGAGTATTTTGGTAGAGTTTTGTTATGTAAAATGAGTATGTGAAAGAATGAAGAAGGAATGAGGTATTTATAGAATTTTTGGAGTGAAATTTTGATGTATTAAAATAAATTGAAAAGAAAATAATATGGAGGAGGAGAGAGGGTGGCCGGCGCCTATATGAGAGAGAGAGATGATTTATATTTGTTTTGTAATTTTTTGTAAAGAAAAGAAATAAAGTATAAAGTTTGTTGTGAATGAAGTTGTTGGTAATGTAAAAAGTAAGAATAGGTATGTAGGTAGAAGAAATAGGTGTAAGAAAAAGTAGAGATAGTGAAATAGTAATTAATAGTAGGAATAGTATTATGAATAGTAGACTAGCATATAAAATACCGTAGTAATAAAAATACACGTAAACGAGCTATATCTGTTTTTTAGTTACCGAAAAATTCTAAAACTGATTTTTTGAAATCCTTGTTTAATTACGAGTCTTTTGGTGTTATCGAAATATTTTAATATTCCGAGCTTCAGGAACACACTTTTCGAGAACTGATCGTTTGAGTCCGAAGGACACTCGAAATTCGAATATATTTTTATGTTATCCTATATTATTACGAACTATTTTAAGCCATTAATAAATTTCATTTTCTAGGGTTTGAACGTGGGATTGCCGAGTTGAAATTGTTTGATTGTCTTGACCTTTGTTGACTTTTGGAACTCCGGTTTGATAGGGTTAGGGTTTAATCCAATTTTACCCAAGAAATTGAGGGGTTATATCGGAATCGGATGTGGATCTTCTCATGTCCGGGTTTTCAAATCGAATGATCATTGAACTCTCTATTTTTGTTTTTGAAAATTCTCTTATAAAATCCTATGATCAAAATTTTTTAAAGTTCGGTTTCAACTGGGATCAAATTTTAGGGTTTCGATTTGGTGTTCCAAAACCAAATTCGAAAAATTCGGGGCTTACAGATTTAAACTGCAATGATGATTCTCTTCTTTAGTTAATATTCTTAAATATAATAAGTTTATTTCCTTAAATAAAATGATCATATAATATTATAGAAAGATTGACAAATTACCATATAAAATTATATGATAAAAATGTGCAACGAATGAAAGAATTCTAGCTTAAATTATATTGAAGATATATAGATAGATAGATAGATATAGATTAAATAGCAATAATGATTTTTCCTTTAGTCAATATTCTTAAATGCAATGACAGTTTATTCCTCAAATAAAATGATCAAATAATAATATCAGAGAGATTGTGTCACGCCCCAAGGGGTACCCTAAACGTGGCAGTTCGCCGTACACAATACTAAAGCCTAGGAATGACTATCTCAATCGTGCAAAAGCTACCATATCATGTATAAGGCGTACATCACAACGAAGGGAATACTTCAAAGTAGTGCAATTTATATCCCTCTATTGTGTTCAAATAAATATACATCACTAATCATATAAGTCATTACATATAAAGAACCTTACAAAATTACTTCATCTTATGATTCAATTTCCTTCATAGAAGCTTAAAATCCTTCCATGACTTCCTTAATGTCATGATCCTCAATTTAAGTCACGAGTAGACCTGTTTCAACAAAATCTATAGGGGTATAAGCTACAACTAGCTTAGTGAGATATTCATTTTCATTTGCACCATATTTTCAGACAAGTTCATTTAGATTTTCACACATATGCTATGTATACAATGCAACAATCACATGATTATGCAAATATATATAGTTATCTAGAAACCATATATGGAACGGATTTACCTCTCCGTATCAAAGGTTAGGGAATCGGGGTTGAAGATCCTCGATCTTCTACTACTAGTCCCAGGTCTTCACCCACAGCATTCGGTTGGCTCGGCTTCGAGCCTAGAGTCGCTTTCCCCGAGTGATTTGGATTCTCCACGAAGGAACATGGCCCATGTCACCGCACGATCACAGTCAATCCAACTCTACGCGTAGGAGTAGCAACCTTCCGAATGAGATGTGAATCGATGGATGCTATGCGTGAGTGTTTCATTTTTCTTAAGCCAAACCTTGTTTTATTAGGGGGTGATCAATCAATTAGCAATTAATAAGCAGTCATAGCAAGTAAAAAAATTATTTAAACAAACAGTTTGAAGTTGCGATATTCTTAATTCTCATTTCACGCATAAACATAAAATCACATAAATACTCATAATTTAGAAATCCCAAATATATCTATTTTTATCTTCTCTTAGTATGCTAATGCTACTACTTTACAAGCACAAGCAAGGTAACGAATTTAAGAAGAATAACTCACTCGTCCATTTCGCGATCTTCTTAGTCGTAGTAATCCTCAGGAGGGTAATCTCATATCTTTCATCACCTAGATAGAAGAAATACCCGGGATAAGTATTTCATGAAATTCTACTTGAACTTTCTAATTCGATTTCGCTATGTCCGTCAAATTGTATTTTAGAATGAAATTACAATTTAAAATGGCCATAACTTGCTCATTTTAACTTGGAATTTCGTATATAAATTACCGTTTTCTACCTATTCAAAAAGATTTACCCATTTCTATGGTTATCTTTGTCATATAAGGTCATTGGGGTTCTGAAAACGTTGGGTACAGATTTAAACGAATATTTCTAAACTTTTGCAAATCCATTTTCTAACTCAACTTCATTCAAAAATCCTTTAGTAAAAAAAATATAGATATATATATATATATAATTGATAAATCCTTTGAGTATATAGATAAGCTCACTTTATATGCAAAATTTCTAATGGTAGTGTCTCAACAATTTATTTCATACAACAATTCATTTTGAGTTGTTAAAACCTTAACTTTGACAATTTCTTTTCAAGTCTTTTGAAGAAACTTTATATTTTCATAGGTTATTATTGTAAATCCCCGAAATTTTTGGATTCGAATTATAGTTTAAAACCTAATCGGAAGTCAACCGAATTTCCAGAGTCAACCAAACCCTAGTTTATCGTAACCGCTTAAGTCCGGCATTGCCGTTTTCTCAAGCCCTCGAAAACGAAGTTGGAAAAATTAGCTATAATAATTCGTAATAGCTATAGGTTTTATAAAAATATATGTTTTTCAAAATTCGAGTGTCCTTTGAAACCGATCGGACACGACTCTTGAAAAACGTGTCTGGGAGCACGGAATAGGAAACATATTCCGAATATACCGTTAGACTCGTAAAAGTATAAGATTTCCAAAAATATCAATTTCGTAATTTTTCAGTAACTAAAAATATCATATCGCTTTTATACGTATTTTCTTAGTACCGGTATTAAATTGTCATATCTACTTTTACATTACACTATTTTCTACTATTCTACTATTCATCTATCTCTACTTTTTCTTACACCTACTCTTACAAACCATACACCTATTTCTTACACATTTTCATTTCAATACAACTTCACATCTTTCATTTCTTACTTTTAATTAACAAAATAACAAAAAAATAAATTTCCCCCTCTTCTATGCATGAAAATTGCGCGGCCCCTCACACATCCCTTCAATTTGTTTTGTTTTCATTTATTTAATTAACACAAATTATCTCCCACATTTTCCTATAAATACCCCCGCATACCTTTAATTCTTTCACACCACTTCTTCTCTAAAGTTACTATACCAAAATCTCTCTCAAATTCTCTCAAAAATCCTCTCCAAGAAGTCTTACAAGAAAGCTCTCTTTAGTTTCTTCTTTAGGTAAACTTTCTTCAAGAAAATCCTCCAAGTTTTTTTATGTTCATCTACTTAGTATGAACTTAATGTGTGTTTTCTAGAACCATGAAGGTTAAGAAAGCAACAATAGGTTCATACTTTATTTTTGTTCATAATCACAAATTCCTTTATGTTCCTTTATGATTCCTTTACGATCATAACTATCTAAATATCTATATAACTATATATATTATTTAAGAGCATATAAGCTCATTGTCTTGCAATTTATTTACCTTTCATGCAATTTATTTACTTCATTGCAATTTATTTATTTCGAGTTGTTTTTAAACTAGTCATTCTAGTCTTAGACTTGTCCTCATCAAGTCAAAACAATTCCTTTTCTTTTCTTTTGGACTAGTCTTTTCTTAGTCCCGGGTACCTTGATGAAGCTAAGGTCCCAATACTTGATTTACTTTATTATTTACTTAAGCTTTCAAGTTATTATTCCTCTATATTTCTATAGTTTATGATTCATATTCATGCATGAACATAATGTTTTTGTCTCAATAAAAAAAAATGGGGAAGTGTTCTCATAAACTAAAGGTTCTTGACAAATAAAAATAGGAAATAGATTTCCTAAAAACTTGCTTGGAAATGATTTTTCTTAAATAAACAAAAGGTTTTATGAAAACTTATCTTTCATCAAGAAATAGAAATTCTTTTGGAATCATTACAAGAAACAAAGATATCCTTTTATTACCTTTTGAATCCAAGTTTAGAAAATAAAACCACACCTTAGTAATTTAAAGTAATTACAAGAGATTAAATTTAGAAAAAGAATATTCATCTCCAATAACTCAAGATCTTTCAAAAGTAAAATGAATATTCCAATAAAATTTCAAGTTCAAAGTTTTTAAAACCTTTACTTTTCATAAGTTGGGACAACTTCATTTACTTCATGCATTTGTTATGAGTCATTACATATATGTATATACCTTTCAAAAAGTTTACAAAATACTTGAAATATTTATCTTTTCAAATGAGCTTTGTTTACAAGAAGGAAAACAAGTTTTTGCAAATTCGTGGCAAATCTGGTCGCTATCTTTTTGGAACCCAAATGACCTAGTTTTATGAAAATAAGCCTAAATGCGTAGATCTATTCGAGTAGGTAGAAAACGATATATTATATGCGAAATTCTGAGTTAAAATGAGTAAGTTATGGCCATTTTAAGTTGGAATTTCCCCTTATACGATTTTACCGCGATTTTAAGAAAAGTTTAGAATCTCCAAGAATAGAAGTTCATGAAATACTCATTTTGGGTATTCTTCTTGATTAGATAATCTCGAGGAGGATTGTTCGTATCCCGAAGATTACTACGATTAAGTGGAAATCCCGAACGACTCATCCATCTCAAGAAATGTGTCATCATGGCTGAGTGAGTTTATTCCCTATTATTTTTCATACTCTTGATTGTGCTTGTAAAAATTAGTTGCACTAGAATTTAGGAAAAAATCAAATGGAAGTTGTATGATAATATGTTGAAAGAATGTTAAGTATATCGAAACTTGATTTGTTTGTAATAAAGTTGTTGTACATTACTATCTTGAAGTGTTTGAAATTGGTTGCTCACTTGAAAGAAGATAAATATAACTATTAGACTCTAACTAAGAAATTATGCATGCACTTCATATGTTGAGTCACATTGCATTCATTACTATACAATTGGTGGGACAAGTGTATAACAATGGTGGTAGACATAACCGATATAGCATGTAAGTGGCGAGTAGGAGCCGGTAAAAACTACAAAATTGGTGGCTAGTAGGAGCCTGTAATAACTACAAGTTTTGAGCGTATAGGAGCCGGTAAGATCTATAAGTGTTTTTAAAAGTTGTGGCTGTAATTGGCTGAATACCCAACCCGAATGAAGGGTGTAATTCATTCAACATATGATTCCCGGAAGTCATATGTCTTATATGCTCACGTGGTTGTTGCATTCCATATGTTTGAATAATAAACTTGGTTGATAATTTACTTTGAGTATGAATTTTGGGATTTACTCACTAAGCCCATAAGCTTATACCCCTATAGGTATTTGTATTCTCAAGAACACCTATTTTTGTGCCCAAAGCCTCCCCGTATCCGTGTAAGTTTTGTATATTGAATCTTTTGGAGGAAATCTACTCGAAGACTTAGATTAGAATTCCTTTGAAATCTTTAATGTAGTATTTTGGATGATGTAAAGATTATCACAATCCTTGGGATTAGCGGGGGTATGCCCCTAAGAAGTCATGTAATAGACCTTTATATATTAATGATATAATATATTTTATTTATGACTTCTTGTATGTTCATTTTTACTTGCTTAAACTATGCTTCCCAAAAGCGTCTCCTATTACGGTGCTAGACGCCATACATATAATACTAAGGCTTTCGCATGACTAAGGTAATCATTCATGAGCCATGATATTACATGTGGCGGGCTGCCACGTTTAGGATACCCTTCGGGGCGTGACAGTTTAAGTTGGTATCAGAGCAACAAGTTTATAGAAATGAAGGTAATAGGAATAAAGCTAGAATAGAAAAAGATAGATATGTTTATGGAGAAAATACTTAGATAAGACTGATAAGTCTAGAAATTCTCAAAAAAAAAAAAAAAAGGAAAAATTAATGACCTCCCTTGTCTTTTATAGCTTACTCTTAGAGAAGTTAGAGTTAAGGCCCAATGTTTGAACTTAAGAAATAGTGAAACCCTTATGGACTACCGGTTAAAAATAAGAAGCCTATGTAAGGAGTTTGCCCTATTGGACTGACTTAGAAGTTTCTTACGGTATGGAACGGTTCACGTGCCATTACAACCACACCCCTATGCTCACAAAGATACGTTCATTTCCCGAAACAATAGACGTCCAGTTTTCCCAATTTTGGAATTCCATAGGCCAATTATATATCTATGCCCACGATGAGCCAGCAAATCACGGACGGGATGAGGATATTTCCAAGCCAGTCAAGATTTCGAATGTCCTGATAAGAACATCCCGAATCAAAAACGATCTCACATAAGAGACCTGACCAAGAATGAAGTGATGGAAGTATCCGATGAAGAGTGTGCGTCACAGATGGAGTTTAATCAACGGAAGTCAAGCACGTCTAGGAATCGACCCTCCCGCAAAGGAAAAAGAATGATGGTCCGAAGCTACTTGAAGCTGTTCGAAACTAAGAGGCCAAGGACGACTTCTAGACCCAACCACCATAATGCAACTCCCTCACCATGAAGAAAGATCGAAGAAGGAAGGAAGGATCCACATGAGCAATCCCATGTGTCCAACAAGAATCTTGTAACCAAATCGACTTAGGATATAGGATCGATCAGTAGTTTAACTTATGCTTTTGGAAAAGTGTTCAACATTTGTTGTATTTTGAATCTCTTTTGCAAGCCTTGATTTCTTTATGTATGGGATTTCATTCCCTTCTATGCTTTTTAATTAAATATTTTGGATTAAACAAATTTCATCTCTTGATTTAGTTGCTTAAACTTCTTTTTATAATATTTCCCTTTATATGTTTATTTCCTTGAAAGCTTCCGCAATTTCCGTAACTTAGTATGTAAAAGACTTAACAATCTAGTATTTACGTAAACAATTAAAACAGCCAACCTAGAAGGGGACGACCAAGGATGAGGCAGGCATCGAATAACCCACCAGAAGAAGTTGACCAACCAGAAGTACCCCCTGTGGCTCCTACCCCAAACCCGCAAGGCGATATCCAAGCCACTCTAGGTCAATTACCATATAAAACTATATAATAAAAATGTGCAACGAATGAAAGAATTCTAGCTTAAATTATATAGAAGATATATAGATAGATAGATAGATAGATAGATAGATATAGATTAAATAGCAATAATGATTTTTTCCTTTAGTCAATATTCTTAAATGCAATGACAAGTTTATTTCCTCAAATAAAATGATCAAATAATAATATCAAAGAGATTATATCACGCCTCGAGGGGTACCCTAAACGTGGCAGTCCACCGTACACAATACTAAAGCCTAGGAATGACTATCTCAGTTATGCAAAAGCTTCCATATCATGTATAAGGCGTACATCACAACCAAGGGAACACTTCAGAGTAGTGCAATTTTTATTGATAATAAATAAGTAACAAAGGAAAGAGAATACTTATCATAAGACATAAACATATTAAATTACAATTCTTAGGGGCATATCCCTCTATTGTCTTCAAATAAATATACATCACTAATCATATAAGTCATTACATATAAAGAACCTTACAAAATTACTTCATCTTATGATTCCATTTCCTTCATAGAAGCTTAACATCCTTCCATGACTTCCTTAATGTCATGATCCTCAATTTAAGCCACGGGTAGACCTGTTTCAACAAAATCTATAGGGGTATAAGCTACAACTAGCTTAGTGAGATATTCATTTTCATTCGCACCATATTTTCAAACTAGTTCATTTAGATTTTCACACATATGCTATGCATACTGTAATGCCCTAACCTATTGGCATTACAACCCGCCACGTGTTCTCTCTTAATAGAACACGCTAAGGCTATAATTTCCACAAACAACACGGATATCACCTATATAACTCTCAAGGTATATATAAAAAAAAAATGTAGTCCTCAATAAATAATTCATATGATAAGTATGTGATCCCCATAATCAACCAACTAGACATTGTTGACATAACTGCAGGTCAACAAGTCAAACCACGCCCTAAAACTGTCACCACATGAAATCTCCAAATATAGCTTAAAATTTCAATAAACAAAATATAAACTAATCATTAAAGTCTTCTCTGATCCATCCTATATCATCTATGACTATATAACTAGTCATCAGCAGGGTAGTTAGGACCGCTAACGCCATCCCCATCCTCATAGATGATATCAAAACCCGAAAGATCGTAAATCACATTATCATCACCTGCACCTGAAATGTAATAGAATGAGCGGCGAAGCCCAATACGATAATATTCAATCCAATTCAAGCAAGATTATGCACAACAGTTTATTATCTATTTTAGTTTAGCAAAACAATACAGTTCAGAATCTAGTATACATAAATCCTGAACCCAGAGTAACTCAGACTCTGCTATAAAAACAACCAACTGATTTGAAAATAAGTAATCATATATACATATATGGATGAGCGGGTACTCCCCAAACATCCCAATTCCTGAACACCTAATTTCTACCGGAATCATTTCTTAGCACGAGTCCACTCGGGACAACCTCACACTAAGATCATCAGGGTGCCTCACCAGTATCACTGTTTGCCAGGTCTCTACTGGTCAAAGCCAACCATAACCAGACAGACAATTATTAAGCCGAATATTTATTAAGTTCATTATGTAATTCTGTTCCTACATCCATTCACAAAAATTCTAATCTACAAGCACATACATCAAACAATGGATTGGTCGAACCTTTCTAAATTTCAGGAATCCAAATCAAATCCTCAGAATTTGATACCAACAGCACAAAGTCAACCCAAACTCCAGAAATTATTATATCCAAATCAACCACAGTTTCACAACCCAATGTCCTGTTACACAATATATATATATATATATCAACAGACATGATCGCAATCTCTTAACATAAAACAACCTATCTAAACTAACCTGATAAAGAACTTCCCAAACTCGAATTATACTGATCAATAACCCCAAGCACCTCCAATAATATCAAAGAACGGATATTTCAAATCCCTAAATCAGAATTTCCACCAAAACCCTATAAAAGATTTCATATGATCAATATCAAAATATCAAAGCTGTCCAATTTCGTATAAAGAGGATTCAAAACTTATACTTACTGATATGGAACGTATAATACTTGTTTCTTCTCTTCCTATTCTGATCAAAACACGAGCTAGGGTTTATTCTTCAAAATCCTTCATGAAATATTCATCAAAACCCTAAGATACTTATACAAATTTGTATATAATCCAAATGAGAAGGTTAAGATCACTTGCTTTTAATTAGAAACACCCTCCGAATGATTCTCCAAGCCTAAATCACCAAGAACGCTTCAGAACTCTCTTATACGAAGGGGATATGTTATAAGGAAATGTCTGTTGAAAATGATTTTCGCGTCTCGTATTTATAGAAATTTGGTCATACGCCGGCGGCGTACCTGCAGATTTTACCGGCTTACACTATACGCTGGCCAGATCTACATGAAGGCCGGCAACGTTCATCGGGGCTTTAATTCCCAGAATTCAAATCGTCCCTTCATACACCGGTAAATCTTAGACCTACGCCGGCAGCTTTGATGCCGGTGTTGAGAAGAAACCCTATGAACGCCTATAGCTTTCCTCCCAGCATTAAGAAAAACGCTACTGTTCCCATCCTACGCCGCCTGTATGCCGGCGGCGTAGATTCTCCAGGAGGCGGCGTACAATGTATTACAGAGTAAGCTGGAAAATTTAAGTCCTAAACCGGTGGCGTTCTTCACCAGGGATGTCGGCCTTTATTACAGAAATTAAGAAAATAATCCAATTGATGCCAACCTTGTTCTAACACGAAATTGATCAAACTTAACCTATTTTTAACATCAACATAAAAGGCATATTATAATCTAGTGGCTTGTGAACACTTACGACTTAAAATTATTTAGTATATTACATTTATCTCCCACTAAGAGAATTTTCGTCCTCGAAAATTTACCTGAGTTATTGAAATATCTCGGGATATCTGGATCTCATGTCCTCCTCTAGTTCCCAAGTAGCTTCACGTTCTGTTTGATTTGTCCACTGTACCAAACATATCTAATAACCTTGTTCCTCAAATTTTCTCCTTAGAATCAACAACTTTTATTGGCTTTTCCACTGTAGTAAGATTTGGTTGAACATCTAATGGTTCAAGAGCAATGACTTCATTCAGATCTCGGACTATACTTTCTAAGCATTGACACATGGAACACATTGTGTACTCCTTCTAGGTCAGGCGGTAAGGCCAATCTATAAGCCATGTCGCCTATCTTTCTAATATTTCGTACGGTCCCACATATCGAGGGTTTAATTTCCTCGTAGTCCAAATCTAAAAACCCCTTTTGTTGGTGAGATCTTGAGCAACACGTGCTCACCCACTTCAAATTCCAAGGGCTTCTTCTTTTGTCCGCATAGCTCTTTTGTGGACTCTGAGCAGTTTGTAACCTTTGGCTGATCATACTAATTTTATCGACTGATCCTGAACCAACTCGGTCCCAATAATTGTCTTTCACCTACTTCATCCCAATGAATAGGTGATCTGCACTTCCTCTCATACAACGCTTCAAATGGAGGCATACCGATCGAAGCTTGATAGCTATTATTATATGAAA